>VDFB02080339.1:194132-232367 GCA_007258455.2 Sequoia sempervirens
CAGGGGAGATGACAGTGACACTGGAGGACGTGTGGCGGATTCTGAGGCTGCCGATATCGGGGTTGCCGATTAGTGAGTGTTGGTCGGCGGGCGAGGCGCTGGAGGAGTCCATCCGTGTGGTGTTTGGTAGTGACGATCTACCAGAGCGGAAGGGGCAGTTTGATGTGGACAGGATGGTGGGATGCAGGGTGCCAGTACTATCGTTGTACCTGGCCGGGCTGATTAGTGGCATACTATTGCCGGACCGGGGTGGTCGGTATTTGCCTATGAGGGCGGTGGAGGTGATCCGGCACATCATCGAGGGCTGGGAGGGTCATTTTGCGTGGGGGACGTGCATATTAGCCCAGCTATATCGGGACATGCACGTGATTTGCTACAGGGGACAGTTGAGCGTGACCCATGTGACGTTACTACAGGTGTGGGCCTGGGAGCATATCCGCATTACCAGGCCGACCATAGTGAGAGTGGGCGAGCAGGATGACACGCAGCCTATGGCGTGGTGGTGGGGAGCAGAGGCAGGGGTGTTAGTGCGGTATGTAGAGATGCAGGAGGTGGACGTATGGAGGAGGCGGTTTGATGATGTGCAGGCAGTAGATATAGTATGGAGGCCATACATGATCCGACGATTCAGGGGGTGGTCGAGGGAAGAGGAGCTACATAGCGGTTATTTCTTCACTCGATGCTACATGGTTGGGAGCAGGCCATACATAATGGAATTGCACCGACCAGATCGGGTGACAAGACAGTTTGGGGTGAGACAGGATATCCCAGCGGGTCGAGTGTGGTTTGCACGACAGGTACGGGAGCAGGAGGCATGGGGAGACCGGCTGAACCTACGCAGTGTGTGGAGTGACATTGAGAGACTAGTATTCAGGGTCTATCCGGACAGGCGAGAGGGGCCACGAGATGCAGGGACGACAGATCGGTATGAGGAGTGGTTCAGGCGACATCTAGTGGAGCGGATCACACCAGTTGTGCTGATTGAGGAGGCACGGGGATTTGGGTCAGAGGATGAGAGGCGAGTGCGGGTGATTCGGCCGTGCAGACCGCTGAGGGGGGGCAGAGGAGGCCGGGGGGCACAGGAGCAGGTGATAGGCAGGCGGAGGAGGTTACAACAGCGGAGAGGTCGAGGAGATGACAGGGGAGAGGGGAGAGGGGCGGAGGCAGAGGAGGCGAGAGAGGCTGGGGCCGAGGAGGTGGGAGAGAGGAGGTCGAGAGCAGAGGCTGGGGCTGAGGAGGTGGGAGAGAGGAGGCCGAGAGTAGAGGGTGAGGCCAGCGGGGCCAGAGGAGAGGAGATGGCGATGGATGAGGGGGGGAGGGAGCAGAGGATGTGGCCGAGGAGGCGACAGAGGAGGAGGCCGAGGAGGTGGCAGAGAGGAGGCCGAGAGCCCGAGGACGGAGTCGACAGGAGAGGAGGCCGAGAGCCCAAGGGGGAGAGTCACAGGGGACACCGGATGAGACCAGTAGGGCCAGAGGGGAGGAGGGGGGACAGGAGACAGCCGGGACGACTGGCGAGCAGGAGGCAGACAGAGCCAGAGAGGAGACAGACAGAGAGCACCGAGGGCAGGAGACAGCCGGAGGGGAGGAGACACATGGAGCCTGGGGGGAGACGGACAGAGACGTAGGAGGACTGGGGAGGGAGGAGCCAGCTGGGGCGGAGGCATATGGAGCCTGAGAGGAGATGGACCGAGACTTAGGAGGTCAGGGGGGGCAGGAGCCAGCTGGAGGGGAGGAGACACAGCCACAGCAGTGTTCTCCTAGGGTGATAGATCTGGATGAGATGGAGAGTGAGGGGTACTCAGCCGAGAGTGAGGGATATCAGCCGCGGGAGATGGAGATTGATTCAGATGTGCATGATATAGCACCGGTAGGAGCAGCACCACCCATAGGGGAGGATCCAATGGCAGTGTTGAGAGATACAGTGGAGAGGCTGCGATAGAGCGAGCAGCGGGTGCGAGAGGCAGGTGCAGGGCAGATGGCAGTAGAGGCAGAGAGGGACAAGTGGCGGGCCTGTTTTGCTCAGGGTGAGAGAGACTACAGGAAGCTAGTTATGCTAGCGTCAGAGCAGGAGCGGAGATTGGTAAGGGAGAGGGATGAGAGTCTGGATGAGGCCGTAGACCTGCGGGGTGAGGTGGAGAGGTTGCGGGCAGAGTTGCAGAGCAGGGAGACAGGGGATGCAAAGAGCATGCAGATAGAGCTAGCGGAGCTCAAGGATAGGGTGCGCATGGCAGAGGCAGAGAGAGGGGTGTTACAGGCACATATTCAGGAGCTGGAGGCAGGGAGGGAGGTGCTACAGGCGCAGGTTCAGGTAGCAGAGAGCGAGAGGCAGGTGGCCGAAATGAGGTACGCCGCGGCGCAGAGAGACACGCCGGCTGTTAATGGCATCTAGCTTCATGCATAAGAGCCAGATCTCATTGAGTCGAGGTTGCAGCCCCGGCAGAGGGACAGTAGATGCACGGCCGCTACGGGGACAGCGTAGAGGGAGAGGGATGCTGCGAGTCACGGATGCACTTTACAGGGGAGAGGATGACGCGCTCCGCTTCTGCGTGGGGTGCCGGTTGAGGGGGAGGTGTGGGGACAGATGTACAGGAGCTGCACACACAGTTACAGGCGATGCAGGCCGAGAGGGATAGAGGCTCCGAGCAGATACGGCAGTTGATACTAGCTCAGGAGGCCTGGGCACGGGAGCGGCGATCGATCAGTGCAGATCGAGACCGGTATAGGCATGAGCGGAATGCCGTGAGACTAATAGCAGGACAGCGAGATGAGTTTATGCAGCAGGCTAGCTATTGGAGAGGGGTATATGAGCAGGTTGTTCCAGACCCAGCGCAGCGCATAGCGCGCTACGTTAGTCAGGCTCCATTACCGCCAGGGCCATCCCAGTCTTTAGGGACACGCACCAGGGGTTTCAGTGACTATCGGCGGACTCTGTCTCCATACGGCGGCTATCAGGGGACACCCACCCGCGAGTACCAGGGGACACCTACCCGCGAGTACCAGGGGACACCAAGACATAGGGGGTCAGCACCTGATTCTCCGTAGAGGTCATATGTGGGCAGCTCACAGTAGAGCAGGCAGATGCAGGATAGTGGTTATTTTTGGCAGATACAGGATGGATGGTCACCTTATTGCATGATATATGATGGAGATGTATTGTATTCAGCACATGATGTTTATTATTTTGATTATGCGATGGCCCTTATTGACATTATGTATGATGTTTCCTTTATGCAGCTATATGAGATGATTTATGATGTGATTCCACATGCATATATGTACACACATGTATATGTATGACTCATGGTTTATGCTTTATGTTTTTATGGATGGATTATTTATGATTGATGCATATGTTTATATGAGTCATGACGTATGATTTATGGATGTACATGTGGATGGACGATTTATGATTAATGCATATGTTTATAGGATTTATGATGAATGATGTATGGATGCACATGTAGATGGATGACTTATGTATCTTTACATGATGTATGATGTATGATTTATGGATACATATGTTTTCATGATTTATGATGTATGACTTATGGATGCACATGTGGATGGACGATTTATGCATATTTATATGATGTATGAGTTATGATTTATGGATGCATATGTGGATGGACAATTTATGCATGTTTATATGATGTATGAGTTATGATGTATGGATGCATATGTTTATATGATTTATGATGTATGACTTATAGATGCACATGTGGATGGATGATTTATGCATGTTTATATGATGTATGAGTTATGATTTATGGATGCATATGTTTATATGATGTTTGATGCAATTACATGCCAATAACGACCGTTATAAGGATGTGAGTAGGCGAGAGGCGGATGGAAAATTGCATTTGCCAAAACAACCATTAATACCCTGAGAGGAAGAGGACCGACAAGAGGAACCAAGAACAAGAGTACTTGCACAACTGAAATCATAAGCTGTGGTTATGATGGAAATGAAGGGTGCATGCAAAGTGGTGGAAATGCAGTGAAAATGAGATTTTTCCATCTTTGGAGCATTGATTTTTACTATAGCGTAGGGTACCAAACACCTTGATATAGAAGACCAAGGCGAGCGAGTACTCTATGCATGAAACAAACACAGCAAACAATAAGGTTATTCCAACACCCCGAGGTCATGATGACCTCGGTCGGGCCTGGTGCTGTAATAACCAAAAACACACAAAGTTGTCCCAGCGTAACACAAGACCTAGAGATCTCGGTGGGTCTTACGAGGGACAACCAAGAAGACAGTCGATAAAACAAAAGATCAAAGTATGCCCCCACTTCAGCAGGTCAAAGCACGCCTTGGTATGATGGACCAAGGCGACCTTGACAAGTGATAGGAAGGAACCCAAAATGATAAACAAAATCTGAAAGCATTAAAAGATCAAAATCAAGACAATAGGTCCTTTGCCATAGGATCACGTGATGGATGTGATTGATGAGGTCTGTTAGGAAGGGTTCATCCTGTTGAGACCAAAGGTGGATGCGAAATAAGATGACCCAGTTGATGCGGGATGTTGCCGAAGGACAAGATCTTTTAACACAAGGGAATTTCGTTTGTTAAGGACCAGTTAGATGTGGGCATAATTTGATAGCAAAGCCCAAAAGACCAACGTAACTTACAGACCTAGGGGCTCGGGGGCCGATCATAGATTAGCCTTGCCTACGTGAAAGCGCAGAGCCCTCGTAGTTCCAGAAAAGACCATGGATAAAGCGGAAAGAAGACCAATGGTGATCGATGATGAACAAATGCCTTGGGGGCGAATCAAATGATCAACCTTGCCTACGTGACAGCGCAGGGGCGACGTAGTTCGGCTGACGGTCACGACGTGATGGGGTCCAGGTGAGAACCGACGCGATGGATGACGCTACTTGATGACAACAACATGAGTGACGCAAGCTCAGAGTGGGATACCGAAAAAAGCTCAGGAATGGGGGATAGACTCGATGGGTCGTCCAATGCTCAATCAATATTTACCAAACAGTCCGGGATGAGATGGGTGAGGACAATAGTGCGGATGACGGCATAAAATAACTAGGATGTCAGGTAGATAATGATTAAGCCCTCTATGGATGACGCCTGTTGCCAGGTTTTCACCATCCATACTTATCCAAGGCGCCACCAAGAGGTGGTTTTCACCATAGGACGGATTTATTTCTCTTGACTATTTTTGATTTTTATTTATTTATTTTTTTTGATTTTTTTTTTTTAGATTTTTCTGATTTTTTGGGACTAGGTGGGGTAATCGAGTAGACTTAGGCGTAGAACTTTTTCAAATGCATGACATTGATAGGCTCATCCAGGGGGTCTCCTTCAAGAGTAGTCAACCTGTATGTCCCAGATCCATATTTAGCAGCTATGATATAGGGCCCTAACTAATTGGCCTCAAATTTCCCTTTCTTGTCCCGATCTTGCTGAGTACGTTGGTTCTCCTTAAGGACAAGCTCACCCACCTGGAATTGGCGAGGGAAAACCTTCTTGTTGTAACTACGCTTGAGGCGATTCTGATATGCTTGTAGATGGTCGTATGCCTTTATTTTGCGTTCATCTAATAACTCTAGCTATGCAAGTCGTGCAACACGAGCATCCTCTTCGCTGATAAGGTTCTTTAGAGAGATTCTCAATGATGGAAGTTCTACCTCGATTGGCAAGACGACCTCAGCTCCAAACACCAAACAGTAGGGGGTGGTGCCAGTTGGGGTACGGATGGATGTGCGATATGCCTAGAGGGCAGGATGAATATGGAGGTGCCAATCTCATCCAGTGTTATTGACGACCTGTTTGAGAATACGGATGAGGGTTTTGTTGGTCGCTTCTGCCTGAACATTACCCTGGGGGTAATACGGCGTTGACCAACGGTGCTGAATATGGAAGGTTTCGCATAGGTGCTTCATGGCCTGGTTTTTGAATGGTTTTCCATTGTCGGAAATGATGGTGGACGAGATACCATATCTGCAGAGAATATGGTAAAGGATGAATTTGGAGATCTGAATGCCAGTGATTTGTGAGAGGGGGATTGCCTCTACCCACTTGGTGAAATACTCGGTGGCGGTGATTATGAAGGTATGGCCGTCGGATGAGGGTGGGTGAATCTTGCCAATCAAGTCAAAACCCCATTGAGAAAACGGCCATGGTGCCAGGAGGGGCTAAAGATCTTGTGCTAGAGCATGGATTAAATCTGCATGTTGCTGACATGGGAGACACTTCTTTACAAACTCGCAAGCATCATGTTCTAGGTAGGCCAATAATACCCTACTCGTAAGATTCTCTTGGCTAAAGCCATACCATTTGAATGCGCTCCACAAACACCGCCATGTACCTCCGTTAATGTAGCATGGGCTTCGGTCTCATTTAGGCATCTGAGGAGGATTCCATCATACCCACGACGATAAAGCATATCACCGACAATGACGTATCGAGATGAACGGTGGATAAATGATTTACGTTGGTTGTGTGTAAGTTCTGGGGGTATGGTATTGTCACGGAGGTAATTATATATGTCTTGGTACCACGGGGAGGCGGGACCTACAATATCACACACCATGTCAGTGTCTGGGACATCATATGCAGGGATTAACAGTTGTTCGACAAGAAACTCACACTCTGTCCGATCCTGGGCATGTCAATCAAAGAACCAATAGTGGCCATGGCATCTGCTGCTTTGTTCTGCACCCGAGGGATTTGGTCAAACTGTATGGAGGTGAAATATTTCTTGAAATCGTCCACCATGCGCTTATAGGGTAGCAGTTTGTCATCCTTTGTGAGGAATTCATCATTAACTTGTCTGATAACCAACAAGGAATCCCCAAAGACTTTCAAATGTGTAATATGCCACTGTTTTGCAATTCTAAACCGGTGAGGAGGGCTTCATATTCTGCCATATTGTTGGTGCAGGGAAACGCTATCCTGAATGATTTTGGGATGTAGTCACCTTGAGGGGTGACTAAGAGAATTCCTGCCCCAGATCCACTGTGAGTGTATGAGCCATCAAAGTATAACGTCCAAGTTGGTGCTTCTGTTACTGTGTAGATTCCTTCATCCGGGAATTCAGTGTCTATTGGGTATGCATCTACTAGTGGTGCTTCAGCCAACTGATCAGCAATAACCTGTCCTTTAATAGCTTTGCGCTCTACATACTCAATGTCAAATTCGCTTAGTAGCATGACCCATTTGGCCATGCGGCCAGTCAAAGTAGTTCTAGATAACAGATATTTCAAAGGATCAATTTTAGCAATTAATTTGACTGGGTGACTGAGCATGTAATGGCGGAGTTTCTGTGTACTGAAGACCAGCGCAAGGCACGCTTTTTCCATAGGAGAGTAATTTAACTCATAGCCGACTAGTGTTCTGCTGATGTAGTAGACTGCCCTTTCTTTGAGTGACTCATCGTGCTGCGCCAATAATGCCCCCAGTGCGACTGAGGTAGCAGAGATATAAAGTAGGAGGGGTTTTCCTGGAATAGGCAGCATCAGAATCGGGGGATGAGCTAAATATTCCTTGATTTTGTCAAAACCCATTTGACACTGTGGGGTCCATCGGAAGGTGGAATCTTTCTTCAGGAGATGGGTAAACGACTGACATTTATCTGCGAGCTGGGCTATGAACCGACGGATAGACTGCATCTTTCCCTGGAGGCTCCTTAGCTGTTTGAGATTGCGTGGAGGGGGCATGTCTAGGATAGCCTTGACCTTAGCGGGATCAACCTCAATGCCCCGGCGAGAGACTATGAAACCTAACAACTTTCCAGAAGTGACCCCAAAGACACACTTTTTCGGATTCAGCCGCAACTTATAATGCTCCAACCGCTCAAATATCTTCTTCAAGATTGCAGGATGTTCTGCTCGTGTTCTGGATTTCCCCAATAGGTCATCAACATAGTCTTCCATGATGATGTGGATAAGGTCATGGAAGATAACCGTCATGGCTCTCTGATATGTCGCCCCCGCATTTTTGAGACCGAAGGGCATAACATTGTAGCAGAAAGTGCCCCAAGGAGTGGTGAAGGCGGTTTTGTGTTGGTCCTCAGGTGCGATTCGGATCTGGTTATACCCGGAGAAGCCATCCATAAGGGACAACATCTCATGTCCTGCTGTTAGGTCGACCAACATGTCAATATTGGGTAGGGGGAAGTCGTCTTTGGGGCAGGCTTTGTTGAGATCCCTGAAGTCTGTACATATCCGAATGTCACCATTTGGTTTAGCAACTGGCACTATGTTGGAGATCCATTCGGAGTAGTCGATTGGCCTGATAAATCCTGCCTCCAGCAACTTCTCTAATTCCTTCTTGACTAACAATGCGACTTGCGGATGCATCTTGCGGAGTTTTTGCTTGACAGGTTTAGCGTCTGGGTTGATGTCCAGGTGATGAACCACCAAGGCGGGATCTAAGCCTGGCATGTCTGAATATGACCAAGCGAAGTTAACAATTCCCTCCTGGAGTAGCTGCGCAAAGATTGGAAACTCTTGTTCGGAGAGTGACTTGGCTACATAGGTGATCTTAGGATTTTCAGTAGTTCCCAAATTAATCTCTTGTGTCTCTTCAATCAGAATAGATGATCTGGTAGATAGCTGAGTTCCTATAAGGGGAAGATGAACATCTCCATCTTCTGGCGCCTCTTTGAGGTTTTCGCCATCAGATGCGTCCTTTATTTTTACTTTTTCTAGGTCACGAAGTGCCTCAGGGAGGTTTTCACTAGATGACCGTTTGTTATTCTTTATATTCTCACTTTTGCGACTGGAGTGTTCATCCTCCCCCAATCCCATGAGGTTGACATATGTATCCGTAGACATAGTGACAGGCGTGCTAGTTTGTAGGTCCCAATCAATGAGCTCAGGATGGCAAAGGGATAGGCTAATGGTGCAGACGGATAGGCATTCAAACATGGAGGATAGGTCGGCGTGATCAACGTCATCGTACGCACGTATGATGGATTCTTCCTCGGGTATGTCTTCCAATAAGCTGTCATCCACAACTACACTATCGGAGGCATTAGACAATGTTTCGGGGCCCTTTTGCTTTCTGTCATACCCAATGCCCACATTCTTTGGTAACAGACATGTATCAATGGGTTGTAATCGCCCTTGTTCTTGCTTTCCTAGGCCTCTGCCTTGATAGTTATGCTTTTCCACGAACTTTGTCGGCCAGGGGTACTTTTCTTGGAAGTATTCCTTGAGAGGAGTTTCTGGCTGAGGCTCTTCTCGGTAAACCCATTGGCTTATGTCTTCTTCGGGCGCATCTGTCTTGATACTTGGGGATACAAAGGTGGTGGTAGGGATATTCGTGCCACTGAAGGTGACAGTCTTGTCTTCCTTTGGGGTAGCACGGGAAGGTTGACCGTACTCATGTGGCGATGGTGGCATGGTCGCCACATTAAGAGAAGTGTGCATTTCGTACTCGCCACACCCTTTGTCAATGATCTGGACTTTTGTGAACGTAGGCTCAGTGGGGGAGGATGGAGTGGTTTTTGCAGTGGATGGTGGATGAACGGGTGATGATTGGGATGCCCCCATTTCAACCCCAGGACAATAATGTAGATGGGGAAATGATGCCTCTAGAGCGCGGCAATATTCGAATGGTTGGGGGTCGGCATAGATGGTGACCTCCTGTCCATCGACTGGGAATTTGAGGCATTGATGGTAGGTGGAGGGTACGGCTTGCATAGCATGGAGCCATGGACGGCCGAGGAGGAGGTTATATGGTAAGTCCAGATCAAGGACATGACAGGTGATGTACCGAACCACCGGTCCAACTTGGACAGGAAGATTGATGATCCCTTCTGAATTCCTTTCTGCATTGTCATAAGCCTTGATTGTAATAATCTGGTTGCTTAAGTCTGCTTGGGTATACCCCACCTGTTTTATGAATTTTAAAGTGCACAAGTTGAGGGCAGAGCCATTATCTACCAAGACCCTTTTTACTTTATGCCGAGCAACCACGACTTCGATATGTAAGGGACGATTGTGATTGGCGTCAATGTTGGGCATATCATTGTGGCTGAAGTGTAGTTGGTGGGATGAATCCAGGTGTCCTACCAAGGCTTGGAACTGTGTAGGATCCATATTATTAGGCACATGAGTTTCCTGTAGAGCTCTATTGAGGATTTCTTGATACACAGGGGAAGACTTGAGTAAATCCAAAATGGAGATATGTGCAGGGGTCTTTCCCAGGTGATCAAGGATATTGTACTGGGAAGTTACAGGAGTAGGTTGAGCGGGTGCGGAGGCTGCAGGAACGGTGATACGGGCCCGTCGTGTGGTAACAGCACATTGGGGGTCTTTAGCTTTGACGTGTATCATGGATACACGAGGTTCTACCTGCTCAATGTAATGAATAACACCCTCGTAATTGAGGGGTACACTCTTGTAGCTCACGTTATTTGTGCTGTTATTTTGAGGATTACTATTGGAAGTGCTCGGGCCTTGGTTATGATTTGGGAAGGCGTTTTGATAGATCTGTAATTGAGCGTTGGACGACGGAGCCTGACTAGGATCAACCTTGATGTCACCTCGATCTATGAGATCCTGGACGTAGTTTTTGAGACCCTGACATTTATTCAAAGAGTGTCCTTTGATTTTGTGGAACTCACAATATTCATTTTCCCTAAACCATGTGGGCTTAGGTTTGGATTCATCAAGCGGCTTGGTGACAGGATACGTGATCGGGTAGCTAATTTGCAACAGTTTGTTGAAGACAACACTCAAGGGTTCTCCTAGTTGAGTATATTGGCATTTATTGTTCCCTTGGTTATTTTGATTAGACTGTTGGGGAGGACGGGGCATCCCTTGCGGTACAGATATGGCATTAGGCATGGATTGCTATTGTTTCTGAGATGTATTGGCTACGTGGACGTGTTTAGTATCAGTGACACCATCATTCACTGCATTCTTGTTCTTGTTCCAAAAACGTGGCTTGTCATTGAAAGACCTTTCCCTATCTTGGTTATATATTTTGATGTGCCCTTTGGCAATAAGGGCACGCTCAAGGATGGGTCCTTTCTCCACTACCTCTGCGAAAGTGGTGACACAATGTAATCGGAAGTTGTGGGCCATGTCAGGATGGGAGTTCTCCACAAAAAGGGTGACCATGTCCTTCTCTTTCAAAGGGGTTTTCATTCGGCTGGCTAGGGCACGCCACCTCTGGAGGTAGCTAGTGAAGGTTTCCCCTTCACGTTGTTTCTCTTTGAGAAGATCCAGGGTATCAGTATCTTTCTCCAAGTTGAAGGAGAAGTAGGAGACAAACCTTTCTGACAAGTCCGCAAAAGATTTTATAGATCCCTTGTCGAGGGTCATGAACCACCCTAGTGCGTCGCTTCCCAGACTTCGAGGGAACAGACGCAAGAGATAGTTGTCATTGTGGATCACTTCTTGACACTGGGAGTAAAACTCCCGCAGGTGGGCCTTTGGATCTTTGTTCCCCTTATACTTGTCAAATTTTGGCATCTCAAAATGTTTGGGGAAGGGGATCAATGAGATGGAGGGATCATACGGATAGGGGCATATATCTTCGAACTTGAACGATTGTTTGCTAGTCCCTGCCTGGAGATCCTTCAGTGCGGCTTTGATTTCCAGGATGTCCGCATTGGCTGGCGTGTTGGATGGATATTGATGATATGATGATTGTGGATTCTGAGAGGATGTTTGGAGATGGGCGTATGGATGAGGAGGTGTCACATCCTGCTGATATGCCAAGGGACCTTGTTGATAAAAAGGTTGCTGTTGCGAGGGGGGATATGGATTGGCTGGGTAGTTGTGGGTGGCGTACTGTTGGGAAGTGTGGAGGAAGTGTTGTTGGTTAGCTTGTGGATATTGGGGGTGTTGATATGACTATTGCGATGCCCCATAGGAGGGTTGTTGTGGATATTGTTGCTGGTTATAATAGTTGTAATGATGGGGCACTTGTGGATGTTGTTGTTGATGCATAGTTGACAGCTGTGGTTGGCGAGACGGGATGTTATGTGATGGTTGCGCTTGCGGGCGTAAAATGGATGCAAGAAATGGAGATATGGTGGGGGCTGAAGGCCGGGGTGGATTTCCTTGCGGTTGATGTTGTGATGGTTGTGCTGAGAATAGGGGATTGACCAACGGTTGTTGTTGAGGTGGAGGTGCGATTGAGATGTTGTGCGAGGGAGGTTGTTGAGCACTAGTGGGAGCGTGGGATTGGGGAGGTTGTTGGGATATGAACGATGATGATGGAGGTATGCTAGATTGGGGCGGTTGTTGAGCTATGAATGACGATGGTGGAGGAATGTTGGACTGGGGTGGTTGTTGGGGTATGAACGACGATGGAGGAGGAATGTTGGATTGGGACAATGGTGGAGGTTGGAATGATGATGGTGGAGGGACATTGGATTGGGACGATGGTGGAGGTTGGAATGACGATGGTGGAGGATTGGTTGCTCCTAGAGGTGGCTGCAAAGAAGCGAAAGGGTTGCCCCCAGTGTTGACAGGAGGCGGGTTCGAAAGGGGCGGTGCCGGTAGCATTAATGGTTGTGGTTGCGGGATGTTTTGCGGCATGCCATAGGCATAGGGATCATTGGGATCAATGGTTTGAGGTGCTCCCGTGATCGAGATGGTGGGATGCGTGGGATTTCCAACGGGATACAGGACTGCGTTGCTGAATTCAGGTTGATGCCAACCTTCTATGGGGGCATACGAGCTACTAGGGATGTCATGTGAGCCTTGGGGGGCGTTAGATGTTGAGGTGCTATACTTGGATAAGTCAACACCTGACGGTAGCTTGACACCCTTGTCAATCAAGTGAGCCAAGATTTTGTCCCCATGTCTTTCGAAGAGGCGTTCTGTCATTTGTGCATTGACAGGGTTGCTAAAGTGTTCTTCGAACGTGAGCTCAGGTTGATCGGCCATGTTTTCCTCCCCAGGGGGTGATGTGTTTTGACCATCCACATTGGATTGCGATGAGGTGCCGTTGTGGGGATCATGAGGGATATTAGCACCATAGTTAGGATCGGATGTGATGTTGACCGTGTTGATAGGATTTTGAGGGTTGTTCGATTGGGCATTTAGGGCTTGTTGGTCGGCCATTTTCTCTACTTGTGATCTAGTTTGAACGGGCATGCAAGATGATGAAGTAGATTAAGATTGATTCAATTTCGATGGGAGATTAGTGGATGATGATTGATTAGGTCGATGTGGATTGGCTTGATGGGATCAGATTGGATTGATCGATAGATGTTGGATTTACCTGGATGTCGGGTTTTGATCCGAATAGGTTTGATGGTGTAGGGATTGGATTAATCTGATGATTAGGGTTGGATTGATGATAAGTATGACGAAGACCGAGATCCACAACCGGGTTTAAGAGGGATCCTTGGTAACACTAGGTATTGATTGAGAGGTGGATGTATGATAACGACACCGAATCCAACTTGAGATAGAAGCGGATTGATTGGGCCGAAAAGGATAACTGTCTTAAGACGGATAGCGATCCTAAGCCAGCTATGATGATTGCGATTAGGGATAAATACCTAGGTCAACTTGGATGGCAACTCCAACGAGGTTTATATGGAATAACGGGGATCGGAGATGAAAAATGGAATTAGGACGAATGGGTAGCGTCTTAGGGGAGACATATGGCTCTCGAAACAAGCAGAAGAGTGTTCAGAATAAATGACCTTTAAAATGAAGGGATGGAGGCTCGGAATGGATGTTCAAAAGCTTATTTTGGATGCTAAATGGTCGTATCGATGGTCAAAATAGAGGGACAATGCATGCAAAGTGATGATATAGGGTGATCAAAGGACAGGTCCGCCACTGCACTAGGACAGGTCCACCATTGGACTGGGATAGGTCCGCCACTGAATTAGGACAGGTCCACCACTGAATTAGGATAGGCCCGCCACTGAACTGGGACAGGTCCGCCACTGCACTAAAATAGGCCCGCCACTGAACTGGGACAGGTCCGCCACTGCACTAAGACAGGCCCGCCACTGAACTGGGACAGGTCCGCCAATGCACTAGGACAAGCCCGCCACTGAACTGGGACAGGTCCGCCAATGTACTAAGACAAGTTTGCTAAAGGATAAGGTCAAGTCCGCCGAAGGATGAGTTCAAGGTTGATGTTTTGATGGATGGCAAAGGCAAAGGACCCAAATTGTAGCAATCATAAAAAGACTTGACCAAACTGATAATCACTGGTTTTTGCACAAAAAAGACAGTTCAAACAGCACAACCCTAAGATTAGTAGAAACAGGTATGGTCAACAAAGTCTTCTATTCTAGGATGCACAAGGTTTCTAAGGAGTCCTCGATATACACCCGGTACGTGAGGCCCAAACCGTGAACACCAACCCATTACAAGCGTGAGTCGGGAACCTTAGCGAGATACTAAAGGCTCGGACCAGCTCTTCACGTCATCCCGATGCTTCGCCAATTACAACGTGGTTGGATTGAGGTACAGCTTTCGCTCTCCCCCCTTTATATACCCCGCCGGTATGCGTGGTTGGAATCGTCCCTTGGGGTGATGAAATCCCCAAGTAGGTCCCACTAAGAAATTGAAAAAGGGTGACAGAAAAAGACTTGGAAAGCTACGATTTCTCGTCACCCAGGATCACCAAATAGCGCAAGGGGATTGGATCCGTCAAATAGCTTTCCCAAACACGCCAAGCAAGGTTTATTGACACCCTTTTAGTTAGACTATGTTCCTATTTTACCAAAAGCAAATTCGGGAAAACTTGAAACTTTTACCTTCTGGAGGACAGGTCCGCCACTCTGCAGGGACAGGTCTACCACTGAATTAGGACAGGCCCGCCACTGGATTAGGACAGGTCCGCCACTGAACTGGGACAGGCCCGCCACTGAATTAGGACAGGTCCGCCACTGCACTGGGACAGGCCCGCCACTGAATTAGGACAGGTCCGCCACTGAACTGGGACAGGCCCGCCACTGAACTAGGACAGGTCCGCCACTCTGTCAGGATGAGCCCGCCACCCCTGGACAAGTCTGCCACTCTAGGACCAGTCTGCCACTGCAGGAGGACAGGTCTGCCACTCTGCAACCTGGACCTGCAAGAATGCAAAAAATAGCAAACGTGAAAGAAAAAGACCCGTTTGTGGGTCCGACCGGGCGTGCCAGAAATGTGATAGGTCGAATTAGGTGGTTAGAAATCAAGCAACAAAATAAAGAGTGCAAATAAATGACTAAAACAACCTACACTTCGAGATTAGCCTAAGTTGGAAACAAAACAAGACAAAGCCACGAAATGAAACTTTATACCTTGCGTTGAGTCGATCCTTTAGTTGGCCTTTCGATCTTGGATGTGTATGCTCCTTAGATGGCACAAGATGTGTGATGTGAGATGCAAATGATGCTTGGAAACATGAGAAAAGCTAAGTGTGGATTGAGAAACAAAACTGCAAGAGTTTGGCTACACAAAATGATCTCCCCAAAATGAGAGAAAAGAGGGGGTATTTATAGGATTTTTGGGAAATCCTAGGGGAAATGGACGGTTGAGATTGATCCACCAAATATCAAGATGTAGGGCTAAGGTGAGTTGAGAACTCACAAGCCCTCACATCTTGACATGTGGCATGTGAGAAAGCCCTAAAAGGTGAAGTGGACATGAGGTGGAAGGAAAAGGACATGACATGGAGAGGGGTACAAAGTACCTTGGGATTGGACAAGATCTCCTCATAAAGGAGGTCCTTGTCCCCATGTGGGTGAGAGGACAAGTGGGAATTAAAAATTCCTCAAATATCCTTATGGGGATGAGAGAAAGAATAAAGAATGAATAGAGGACATGTGGGGAGAAGTGAAGGAATTAAAAATTCCTTTTAGGTGCCTTGGGGGATTAAAAGGTGAATTAAAAATTCACATGGGGAAGGGGGATGCCTTGTCCAAAAGGAGAAAGCCTTTAATAAGGTTGACTCAAGGACATGTGCCATAAATAGGATGAGGATTTGGTTAGGCTAATCAAATGATTAAGGTTGTGCAAGTACCCAGTTAGATAGGCTAATGACTGATTAGAGGCAAGTGGGAAATTATGGAGGATGTGACCTTAATGATGATTAAGGGTGTGCACATGCTAACCCTAGTTAATTAGAAGAAGATGAAGTAATTAAAATGGATTAGGGACCAACTTGCAAAAGTTGGAGGATGTGACCATAAGAGAGAAAAGATGAATTAAAAATGCATTTTAATTCAAAAGGGGAATATGACTAAATTAAATAAAAGGGGATATTTATTTAATTTAGAGGAGGAAAAAGGGTAAAGTATCAAATTAAATACTTTAGGACCTTTGTGCGAGATGCAGGGTATTAATTAAACAACTGGCTAAATTAATATTGTCAGAGGGGATGAGCAACCGGATGAATCAAGGAGACGCATTTGATCATATGGAAGTGATCAAAATTGGACGTCTACACTATCATCAAGAAAATCTATAAAATAAGGCCTTCATTCTCATTCATGGGATCCACAATTTTATGCAAGGTTACTCTCTTCATTTGAGATTTGATCTTGTTCATCATCACTCCACCATCTCCATTTGCATTTCATCATCTTGAGCTTTGATCAAGGATTGGGAAAGGGTCACTAGCACATGTGACACCAATCCAACTATGGAATAGGTAGCTTGCTTTTGTTTTCATAATGCTTTAGTCTTTCTAGTATCATTCGTTGCATTTGGAAACATTCACAAGGTATTTCATAGAGGCATTTTAATAGAGTTTGCATAACACTAACCCATGCTTGAAGTTTAGTTGTTTGCAAATTTTAAAGGATGCCTACACTATGCATGCATGGAAGTGCATTGTATTTTAAAAGGGTTCTATGCATTAGGGGATAGGCATTGGAAATGGTAAATTCCAATCAAGTGGATCCCATCAATGGAATTACACTTTTTGCAAGGTTGTTGCATACATGCAAGTGTTGTGCATGTCAAGGGGACTCAAGAAATGCATGAATTTGTTGGATTCTTTCCATGTGGAAATCCTAGGCATCCATCTTCTCCTGTGGATTTGTATTTAATTGTTACTTATCCATTTTGTATAGTTGTACAAGTTTGAAGAATTCACGAATACCATTATGCTACCAGAATCACTGTAAAAATCTTGTTGTAGTTGAAGATAGGGAAAACTTTAGTGGCAAATCTTCTCCAATTGGTGAATTCTAGAAATCGGCCAAGTCAAAATTGGTGAATTAATCACACTCAATAGGGTGTCCAAATCACCCAAATTTTATGAATTATCGGTCCAATGCATATCCTTTTGTCAACGATTTATTTTATGAGGAATATTTAAGCAACAAATTCACCATAACAAACTACGTGTTTCAAATGGACCAACTAATATTTTCGCTTGGAATCCTAGAAGATGGTAATAAAACACCTACATATTTTCCAATACTATTAAAACAACATTGTATCACAACCCATTTAGCCAATTAAAATTTACAAACAGTTGCTTGTGAAGACCCATTTCGCGAATTAAAATTTATAAATAGTTGCTTATGAGGACCTATTTCACCAATAAAATTAATAAGTATTTACATTTAAGGACACATTTCGCCTTGAAAATCACAATGTATCATTGTATAAGCATGCGAGATTCACCAAATTTTTAATATACCATTTAAAAATCCTACGGAATTTTCCAAATATGGATTAATATAAATACAATCAAAAATGTGATTTATTCTTACACATTTTGTTCAGTTCTGAGGTTCTACTTCTCGATTTGAAAGTTAGCGAAATCCGAAAAGATAGACTTAAGGTCAATGATCATTTTTTCATAGTGTTATTAGTTATAATAATAAGATTTCTTTATCTCTTTTCCATTCTTGCTTTAGTCTTAAAGATGATATTGAGTAGGGAATGTGATCTATATTACATTTCCTTAAACAAGAAGACATTTTTTTCCAGCTTTCATTCGAAGTGAGAGATCAATATGTCGAGTAGCAAGGGTAAGACTCCTAATCTTGAGGGTCATGAAGAGACTAGGAGGCCATCAAAATGCCCAAAATTTAGAGGTGTACCATACATTCTTACTTTGGAATAGGAAAAGCTTCTAATCCATTAGACCAAAATGGAGCTAGACATCATCAAATCTTCCACCAAATATTAATGAAGAAGGCATTCACAATACCTCACTGCCATTGAAAGGTCAAGGTGAGATTGTCATTGAGTTAAATCAAAATGTGTCAAATGTGGATGGAAATACCACATAAGATGTTCCAAGGGGTGCCCTAGTTAGCCAGAATGAGAAAATTGACTTGGATGAGGATGATGTTGGTAGCAAAAAAATAAAAAGAAACTCAAAAATGGGGTGCGAGTGGTAAATGACAAGGAATTTTCAACTTGGTTTGTTGTCAAAGTACCCATTCATTTTACCAGTGGGGAAAGAAAATGATATTGAAAGTGAAACATTGGCCAAATGTATGATTTGAAGTTGGAAATGTGTAAGATATGAGACATTGCAGCTAAAGCTTGACACTATAGAAAATCATATCAGTAAAGTTTATGAAAAACAAATCATAGACAGGAAGGAACAATCAGTGCTACGATGGAAATCAAAGGAAGAATGTCTTCATGTTAGGTATACCACATAATATGAAGATCATGACCAAAGAATTTCAAAGCTTGTTGCACGTCAAGATACACTTGAGGCTCAATTTGGAAAACCAATGGAAGTAGCAAATCTATCAAAAAGCGTTAAGATGAGTGTTGTTTTTCATGTTTTGTCTAGAGGGTGTCCTATCATAGACTACCCAGAATATTCTAGTTTATTATCTTATTTGGGTGTTCCTCACTTTCCCTTCTAACATTGGTCAGCAAATGTTGGATGGGAATGGGAAAACTATCTTGTTGTAGTGGGAAAGGAAGATTTAAAGGAGAAAGTAAAAGAGTCAACTTTCATTGCATTATGTTTAGATGAAGTTACTATGGTAGAAAATACTTCTTGGCTCTGTATGCATTTGTATACTGTGGAATGACATGTTCACCAAGCTCATCTTCTCTTTGTTCATAAAATGAAGGATAGTTCAACATCACAAAATCTATTTGAACTAGTCAAGTAATCTTTGAATGAAATTGCAGGTATGGATGATTTGACAATTGCTAAAAATTTGGTGTGTGTAGGAGCTGATGGAGCTAAAGTGATGCAAGGTAAAAGGAGCAGTGTTTGCACAAAGTTACAAAATACTTGTGCACCATACATGCATGGCATTCATTGTATGGCCCACAAAATGAATTTAGCATTCAAAATTGTAAACAATTTTCCTAGAGCATCAATTGAAAAACAAGTCCATGAGATCCATGCATACTTCTGCCGAAGTCCCAAATGTTTCACATAATTTCAAAATTTTCCTAAAAGAATAACACCAAGAAAAAAGCTTCTCAAGGATTTCAATACCAAACGAATCTCCCTTCATGGACCAACACAATGAGTTCTTTTAGAATATCAATCCTTGATTAGAGTGATGTACGAGCATCGCAGCATAGTAAACAAAGCTCCTGACCTCTTACATAGGTTAATCGATATAGAGACACTCTTGAGTTTAGCTAGTCTTCTCGCCATGCTGGATGTGATGAACAATCTTGTGAAGAAAGCCCAAGATAGAACTCTGTATATTTATGGATATTTCAATCTACATAAACATACATGCTTGACCCTCGATCATCTATATCTAGATCTAACACAAGAAGGCCCAAATTATTTCATGTGGCAAAAAAATATTTATTTGAATAATTATAATAATTATTTACAGTTTAATGCAAGCATGAACTTATGTATCTATGTATGTGGATATAAGATACCAATGTACCATTGTAAGATAGCCAGGCACTCTAGCAGAGATGTAGTTGTTAACAAGGAATATTTTAACAAAATTGTTAAATCAGTTAGTTATAATTTGAAGGAAATTGCAAAATCTCTTTCCTCAGAGATTTGTGAAAGATTCCCTCGACATGAAATACTTGAAGCCATGGGTATTGTGTATCCTCAATTTTGGGTAAACTGAGATAACCTAAAATATTTTCATGATAAAGTAAAAATCTTGATCAAACAATTTTCGAAAATTGTCACATACAATGAGTAGACAATAGAACAAATTTTAAGTGAAGCAAAGCTTAGAAAACAATGGAGTTTTGCAATAGCTATGAAGGACTAGTATAAATCCATGGGCATGGAGAATTCCTTTAAACTGGGATCAATTAAAAAGGTTTGGAAAAACTTAAGTCAAAGTGAAATATTACGTGATTCGATATCAAAATATTTCAAACTTGTTGATTTATGTTAAACAATGATATTGGGGTCAGTGTAGGATGAGAGAGTTTTTAGTACATTGGTATTTTTGAAATCAAAGTTAAGAAACAAACTCGAAAAGAATTTGGAAAAATGCTTGAGGATGAAAGGAACTACATATAATGTCAAAAAAAATCATTTTTAAAGGGCACTTGCAATCTAGAGGTGCACATGTGAAAGAAGAGGGACCGGATTCTACAACACTCCAATTCCAAACATTGGTATTGGTGACACTAGTAGTGGCAGTGGGATTGGGACAGATGACATTGGCACAAATCACACAATGAATGTTGGATTTGAGACATAGGCCGAAGAAAATGAAGAGTAGACTCAGAATCAAGATGACTCTTTTACTTTATCTCAAGATGAACATTAGTTTGAGGACCCTGAATCTGTTTGGGAAATGGAAGAGAATTAGCATCTTTTAGGTATTTATATTGCAATTCATGAATCAATTTCCATTTTTTTAAACTATAGTTGATGATATTTTATATTACATATTCAATTAAATTATGAATCATTGCACTTCATGATATTTTATTTTATACAACACTTCATGAATCATACTCCAAACTGTAGTTGATGATATTTTATATTGTATTCCATGAAATTGTGATATTTTACATTTTATATTGTATTTTATGGTATTGAATTTGATATGTGATTCTGCATCATTTTTAAAGAACAACACTTATCACACTACTTATAAATTCCTATTGCATTGCCATTAACACAATCTTTGATAAATAACTAAAAGGAATATTAATCCATTCCTTGAACAAAAGCTAATAGTTCAACATCCATAACTTATAAGCTAACAAAAGCTAATAGTTCAACATGTAAATAACTTATAAAGGTATCCACACAACTCAAACAATAAAAGATTAAACTACCAAATCACCTAAATTATATTGAGAAATCCTTATGCACCTATCGCCATAAAATATTTATTCATAAATAAACATTCCACAACAGTGAAACTAACCAAAATCCTATCATTCCAATAATAGATAATCCACTAGAAAATGATAAATAATTGAAAGGAATATTAATCCATTCCTTGAACATAAGATAACAGTTCAACATCCATAACTTATAAGCTAATAGAAGCTACCAGTTCAACATAAATAACTTATAAAGGAATCCACACAACTTAACTAATAAATCTTAAACTACCAAATCACCTAAATTATATTGAGAAATCCTTATGCATCCATCACCATAAAATCTTTATTCACAAATAAAAATTCCACAACAATGAAACCAACCAAAAATATGTCATTCCAATAATAGATAATCCACTGGAAAACTACTTAGCAAAAGTAGAATAGATCCACATAACATAACTTAAAGATTATTAATGCATGAACTTCACCATTTTCTTTCTATATTGAAATAACATAAAAGCAGTAAAAATAGTAGAGTTTTTTTTTGTTCTAATGAGTAAAACAAATTGTCTAGATAACAGTTTCTTGAAGACAACCATTTTAGAAATTAAAATAAAAATTCTTTGAAGTATCAAGAGATCCAAATTAAAGAAAATAACATAAAAACTAAAAACTAATCAGCCGTCCCAGTACCGAATCTTTCTCTTTCAATTGTTTCGATGTCCTGTGCCTTTACTCTTTGCCTGTATTCTTGGTACGTGGTGACAATTGCGGTGATGTTTTTGCTTCCTAGAGTCGTGGTGATTTTAAACCTTTTCTTCCATTTTGAAAGTCCACAGTTTGAATCAGCTAGCATTTCATAGATGTTGTCACTTTCAGCCTTAAATGCACTCATATAGGTCTATAAGCTACTAAATTTTCTGAATGAGTTTCCAGTGGCTATCTCAGGATCACCTACTTCTTTATGCTACACCTCTTTAAATCCCCTCATCATGTCTGCAACATCCACTACCTTTTCATCGAACTCATCCGGGAGGTCCACTTCAAGAGCATTGAAGTTCTCCTTGATCTTCACTAATATGTCAAAGTATTTTTCCAACACTTTATTGATTTCCTTAATATAATCTTCATATACTAACAATTTCCACTCCAATGAAAAATACCAACTAGGATCAATTTCTCTGGGTTCATCCACCATTTTTTCTTTTATTAACAAAGTGTGCTCCACGGAGAGTAATTCTGCAATTTCTCTTGAAAGAAAAAATGTGCTACCATGTTCTCTCATGATCTGTTGGAGCTCAACTACCAATTCCTTTCTTTTATCAGACACATTAACATAGAATTTCCTAAATTTAATAATGTAGAAAATGCTATCCTGATAAATCCCTTCTATCCATTCGCTAGCACCTTTAGTATAACCTAATTTTTTCTTGACCTATTGCACAGTGTTAGAATCAATACCTTGAACATTTGAGCTTGAGGCCAGAGTCACAATTGATGAAATAAAATTTCTTAGAGAAAGAATATGAGATTACAAATGAAGATTCTCCTTTTTTTGTTCTTTTTCTCTTTTGATCAATGCATTAACAAAGTAATCATCATGATATACATCACCTTCTAAAGTAGATGGACCAATATCAACATGAGTAACCTTGTAGTCAGCTTCCATTATCTCATTTTTGTTTAGGTCTTTTTCTGGATCAGCAATCTCCAACAGTTGATGCCTAGTAGTGGAATTAGTGACATTTCATGACATCCTCTTAGTCTTTTTGGGCTTCTGGTGACACTGTAGTAGCATGGCAACTGTATCTACTTCAATTGTCATTGTGGGAATATTCTTTCTTTACTTCTCAACTACTTTCTTTAACCATGTTGGGGAAGATTCCACTAATCTAGTGTCTCTACTTTCAACACTTACATTTTCTTTTTTTTTCAGTTGATTGAACAAAAATAGAAGTATCTCGTACTAGAGAAGGGGGAACTTCAAAGAATGTGGGAAAATAATTATCATCAATTATTTGTTGAAAAATACCCTCAGAGTCTGTACGCACTGGCTTTTCTTGACTAGCCTTTTTCTTAGGTACTGAGGGTACACTATCTTATTCACAAATTGATTTTAGCTTTGCCCTAATGTCTTTTGGCTTCTCACCATCTCCTCTTGATTGTGAGCTAGTGCTAGATGACCTAATTGACTACTTTTCAACTAATATATTTATGCCATAGGCCTGTACAACCCCTTGCTCTTTTCTCTATGAAACTCTTTGCTCATGGGGAGAACTTGCACTTTGGCGCCATTTTTCGTTCAACTAGTTTGAAGTTCTTCTCAAAATAGGGGAAAAAGGACCTGTAGACACTGAAAAATGTCCTAATCAATGTCATACACTTGAATAAGATTTATTAATATCGTTTCCCCTTTATCTATCCTCCTTTTGCTTAATTAATTCAATTAGCCTATCTAATTAATTAATTGCATCATTTTCATCTATTTGGCCTAATTAATTAAATTAAGTTAATTCACCTCTTTTTGCACTGACACTTCATCTCATTAAATTAAATAGATCAAAATATTTAATTTAATCTCCTAATTCATCTTATTTAATTAAATAAACCTATCCTATTTAATTAAATATCATTTCACCCCTCCCCTATTTATTAAATCATCTAATTTAATAAATGTCTCTTAATTCTCCTAATCCCCTAATTGCATAAATTAAACCTTGTTTAATTAGCAATTCAACTAATTATTCCTCTAATATTTTTCCTTGCTCTAATGGATAATTCTAAGGAATATTCCCTCTCCTCCAATCAACTCACTTAGCTTCAAAAGCAAGTTACCTTTGACCTATGTGAGCAGGTCAAAAGAGTGTTTATTTGAGGTAATTGTGAGCCTTTGATTAATCTTCATCTTTTATTCTCATCTGTTGATGAGAATCCATGATCCATGTCTCTCATCTCTTTCATCCTGAACCATTGATTAAGCTTTTTTATCTCAACCATTCATTCTTCATTTGCTCTCCTATAAATAGATCACTATTTGGAGACAAATGGATCGATCTTTTATTGCAAAGTCATGATGTTGAATTTACTCACATCCATACTCTCAATTTGTATAGATCTAGCTTATATTTAGTTCATTTTAGTTGCATAAATAGCTTCAAGCTTTCATTGATGGCTTCCATGCATCCATCTTAGTTTGTAAATAAATTAGGGTTTTCATCTTTTAGCATCATTTTAGCTTAAATTATCTTAAATTAGCTTAGCAATTGCATAATTAGATAATTTATAATGTGGAATCGCATGGTAACTTAGCTTGCATCATGTTCATTTTGTGCATAATTTAGGTTTTTCATACACCAAACATCATGGTTTCATTAATTCTCTTCCATAGAATCGACTAAAACAAGCTCACTATCACGGGATTGGGAAAGGTTTGTCAGTCCACATCAATGCAACATCAATTCCACAACAAGATAATTTTCAATGGATTAGAGTAGATGTTTTCTTTAAAGCTTTCATAAGATTAGCATGTTAGGTTTTTTGATAAAATGTTTACTTTCAATTTTGATTGACTGATCTTGTTGAGATTCGAGTATTGGTTGCTTCATTATGCTTCGATTCTTCATGGATCAAGCATAATTTGACTCATAACTGGAAATCCTCGCATCGACATTCTGGCATTAGAAGGAGGGAAAATTGATCATTTAGCTATTTTTTAGCTCAAAATCCATGTTTTTGTTGTTTTGCAGGTTGCAATGATGGCCAAACTACAAACAACGACGCTATTCCAATAGCGTCACCATATAGCGATGCCTAAGAAATTTGATACAGTGACACATATTTAATTGGCTGATGTTGATTTATATATAGCAATGCTTATTTAAATTTGAAGTATTGTGAAATGAAAATGGCAACGCTCATCCCCAATAGACCGAGACTTTCAAACTCCAAATCGTGACACATTCGTTTACAATGACATGATTTTGGTCACTATCTTTTCTATAGAGCGATGCTCAAATTCACCAGAGCAATGCCCAAATTTCAAATTGTGACGCCATCATGTACAATGACACTCAACTAGCATAAGAAACTTTATGCTTATTTTTCAACATGTGACTTAATTTCTTTTTGATTATCTGATCACTGACTGATGTTTGACTATGTTTTCATTGTTATACTAATAAGTTTTTGCAATTTTTAAAGCATGGATCAAAATTGAATAACTTCTCTTCTATCTAAACATTCTATAATTGTAACTAGTGTTTAATGCTTTGGGGCAATTATAACCCGATTTCATGATTTATTACTTTTAGTTTTTTGGCAACATACTAATTTTCCATTGGGTTTAAAATAATGTTCAAATTTGGATAAAAATGAACCCTCACATGACATCTTTCAATTGGGCTTAAAATTAAACAATGAAAACTCATTTTTCAATTGGTGCTTAAAATTAACTCATTATTGCTTTGAAGGATAAAATTGAAAACCGTTTGTTTTGTTTTGTGGTTTTCAACTTTGCTAGTGAATGCGTATGCAATTCTCTCATGCCATTTGGAAATCTCAAGAAATAAAAACATTCTCTATCACATTGCAAAATCACCTCCACACTTCAAATTTGGGTTTAAAATTGAACAACCATGCTAGTGTGAGAAATGGCATAGCGTGTGTTCTCTCTTTGTGCATGTAAACAAAGATGATCAAACTATGGATGTACTTACTTGCTATTCTTCACCTTTAGAGGGTCTTCCTTGGTTGGAAAAATTACTCACCCTAAGGGAATGACCCAAGTGGTAACAAGTATAAGCCAAGCTCTTCCAAACCACAATATAAATTTGTGGTTGCAAGGAAAGTTTGAAATCAACAGGCGTGATGCATGATAGCTCTCCCCCAGTATCTTTATGATACATAAAGCCCTTGTTCTAAGGGTTGAGAGACCTTTTAAGGGAGTTTATCATTTTATCATCTAAATTGGATGCCCTTATTATGAACCTTTATATAGTAGCCAAAAATCCCTAATATTTGTTAATGTTAGGAGGTCGAACCTCCAAAGCCATCCCACATATTTGCGATTCTTAGTAGAGATAAAAAAGTTTTTCATGGGAGATTCATGAGAACTTGAAGCTTGGCTGACCCATAGAAGTGAGTGCCATGGAGGGGAGCCAGTGTGGTCAAGCTTCTAATCATCCACTCTGAATAAGCGCAACTGGAGAAATCCAAGTGGGAATACAAAAAATATAGCCATTTCTTTCCTAGGGTTGTAATGCTTATGAGTCAGTTTAACACCTTTCTTGATTTCAAAATGATCCAAACATAATCACTATCCAAAATTTCAAACACTTTGGCCTAAACATGGACTTCTTGAGTTAGCCTCGATATTACTGCTTGTCCTAAGGATGTATTCCTAGTGATTTGTAAATATCTTGACATTAATCTCAAACCCATATTTACCAAAGACAACATAAGAAATTATGGCTTTAATCTTGTGATTTTCATGAAATAGACATTGTGAAAGTTATGATGTTTATAACATAAACATCTAGTTTGAAAACATAATCAAAAGACAAGTGTTTGTGGTAAAATAAATTCACTTAAGCAAAGATAAATTGACAAATGAACCCCACATGATTATTTGGAGACCAATTACTCCCATTGAACAACCTAATCTTATAGGTGTTATAATTTAGCCAAACTTTGAATTCATAAATGGTGAAGAAATAGATCACATTAGCAAATTGAGAAGCTTCACTTTTGAAAACAAGGAAAAAAAGTCACAGCGGAGAAACACAACAACCATTTTAGATGAAGAAGAGGAACATGTTGACATTGAGGTTGGAACGCCCCTATTACCACCACCCACGTGGCAATAAATATATCCCTTTCTTTTAGAAAATTAAAGTGTTTCCACATGATTTCACAAAAAATCAGGATTCCTAAACCAAAGTCTACAGGACCTTATTTTAGACTTAGGCATCTCACTCCAAAAGTACTTAAGAAACACCTTCAAGCAGTTCACAAAAATAAAAATAAATTGGTAACAAAATTTTATAGACATGCTTCAAGGTACAGTCTTAAATTGTTTATGTTCTTTTGGAGTGAAAATCCTGGTCTTTTTCATGATACTCAACTCCTATAAATGATTCACCAAAAGGTCAAAATTTGTAGAAGAAACTCTTCAACCTACAATTTTAGACATAGGAATCATAAAACAAAGTATGGTCAAAATTGGGCTTCAATATTTTATTGCAACTGTTACACTTTGCTGAGAAACTTCTATGCATGAGCTAGAAGAGCTACAATAGGTTTGAACATTCCCCTCATTCCTCTCATTTTCTAAGACTTGAAAATTTTAGGGGTCTAGCATCATCTTATAAAAAAAAAAGCTCACTTTCTCAAATGATCTCACACAAAGTAAAGATCCCCAAATGAAATTCAATTGATCATCACCATAAACTTAGACATTCTAGTGTAAAAACAATCAACAACCGCATTAAGGCACTCTATCTAAACATAAAAAAATTATTGATAAACTGTTATGAATGCACTATAAGAAGAAACCATGACTTATACACGTTCTTCATGATCCAAAACATTCAACTTTTTGAAGATCAACAAGTTTTCTAAAAAACCATAGTCTTTAGGATTTGAACATTTTAGAGCTATAGTGTGTCATTCTCATTACCGTGGTTTTGTCAAAACAAACGGTTCACTTTAGGTCAACATTGGGTCCAAAATTTCATTCACCCCCTCATCACATCTCATCTATCTTTGCAAAATTTCAAATACACTAACACTTTGGGACTTAAAACATCACACCAACTTGCTACCTTAGCTACTTTGTATGTGAAATGTATCATTTTCCATGCACTTAGTTGAGATAGTTATAATCTTTGAACTAGTTTATCTTGAAGGTCACAAGCCTACCCTAAATATTTCCAAGTTCATCAGCAAACTTTATCCCAACATCACAACATCAAACTTAAGTCAAAAGTGTTGTCCCAAAATGCTTGCAAAGATCACTTCCCACATCACTCATCTTTTCATACCACATTTTCATTATTTCTCCCAAAATACTTGGAGCGTCCCTTTTACCTAGGTTTGAGTCAACTAGAGAGTTCAAACATTACAAAACTCAACACAACTCTCCCATAGCTGACACCAATTTTATGGTAAAGATGAGATCACAACACAAGAGAATCATGGAAAAAGAAAAAGTCACATTTACCTCAAGTGATCCAAATCCTTTAGAGTTTGACCCTAGAAGTCATGTTTCACAACAACCATCATCTCCTTCAAGACCATACAAATTGAAGACGTCACCAATAACCCTTTTGAGTTCACGAGGGAAGAACTTTTAGAACATCAATTTTTTTAAAGTGTAGCTCCTATATCTCAAACATTTGTAGCATATATTTTAATAGAGGATTTCACAACTCCATCACAAGGGCCAAGTAAAACTTACATACCTAGTCTTGCAACCAGCATTGCTAAAGATTTTGGTCACACCTTATCATTTGAAATTAATACACTTGTGGGTACTCTTGAAACATATCCTCCACCTCCCACTTCCATTTGGACACCTACCTTTGGTGCTCCTCCCATCCCAAAAGGTCCAAACAAGATACGAACTTCACTATTCTACCACCACTTTGAAATTTTAGGGAAACCATTCTTCATCCACATCTATGAGTACCACAAGTGTACCTACCATCGCACAGAGTAGTACAGACCAAAAAAATCAAAGAAGCAAACAAGGGCATGCCAATACTATATCACAAAATCAACCCTCAACACAACTAGGGACATCTTTATCCAACCCTCCAGTGGGTTCATCCATTCCATCCATCATTACCACATCATCTACTCTTAATCCACCACAAAGAAATCTCTTTGTTACAAGTTCTATCAATTATGGGAGTACCTTGATAAAAAATCGCTTGTTGACATCTTTTACACAAGGAAATCCTCCCAACATAGGACAAGGAAATATTTTCAACAAATGGACTCAAGGTCCTAGTGTGTCATTTCCATTGCAAAATTTAATGACATCATCCTTTCCAATAGCTCCCTTTTCTATACCAAATCAATCAGGGCCTCAAACATACATTCCTCCCCCTCAATCCACTATCTTACAAGGAATGTTAAACCAAGGGAATCATCCAATTTTCACTACCAATCCACTAACCACTCAAAACACCAATGTTACTAATCCTTTGTAGATGTCTCAACAACCACCTGATCCCACATTGAAATCACATTCTCTAACTCTACAACAAGCACAAAAAACTTACCAACAAGCACTACAACAAGCACAACAAGCACAACAAGCAACCTTAGCAGCTCAACAAGTAGTCTTAGCACAACAACAACATCAAGCTCAGTAAGTAGCCTTAGAAAAACAACAACATAAAGCTTAGCACCACCTTAGCACAACAACAAAATCAAGCTCAACAACAACAACAAGTGGCCATTTCCCAACAAGCTCAACAAGCATCTTTAGCAGCACAACAAGCCACACAACAACAACAAGCAACTTTATTAGCACAACAACAACAACAACAACAAGCCCAAAAACAAACCCTAATGGTGCAACAACAATAGCAAGCTCAACAACAAGCCTTACTAGCTTAGTAGTATTCCCAACAACAACAACAAGGATCCTATTTTCTTCATATGAACATCATCAATCCAAACACATCAAGAACATACTCATCATATCCCATCATATGTTCCTCCACCCAATCAGAAAGATGATCTCGCATCACAAATGAAAGCACTATCACAAGAAATGCATGACCTTCTCATGGGAAATTCAAAGAAACATAATACATTAAACTTATGTCCTTTCCCATTTGATCAAAACATAGCAATGGTACCATTTCATCCTAGTATTGAAATCCCTAAATTTGACAAATACAGAGGGAGAGGAAGTCTTGTTGACCATATCAAAGAATTCAACATCATGTGCATGGAATTGGCTTACAATGATTCATATCTAATGTGCCTCTTTCCTCGGAGTTTAATAGGTATTACTATGGAATGGTTCTCTCATTTTCCTCTTGGTATCAAAACTTTTCAAGAAATCACTGACAAATTCATCGATCATTTCTCCTTCAATCTTGATATGAACGTTAGTCTAGAAGAGTTGTAGAATCTCAAACAAAATCGAGCAGAAACTTTCACAAATTTCTTATAATGATGGAGACAAAGAGCTAGTAAAATCAAGTGGCCTCTTCCTGATGAACAACAAGTGGGAATCATCATAGCCAACCTTGATCTGAATCTATCATTCCACTTGAAAATGCAATGCATCACATCCTATGACAAGCTTGTTCCAAGAGTCCTTGAAATTCAAAGAGCCTTAATCTCACAAGCAAACACTCAAGCTTACAAAGAAAACAATCCTTCAACTAGTTCAAATGAGAAACCTCATGTATGGGCTAAAAAAAAAATGTAACAAATGACGATGTGGTAGATACTAAGGTCATACTAAGTGCTCCTAGACCCAACCACAATCAAGTTGCTAGTATCCAACCAACTATGCAACAAATGGTACCACCTCAAAATAATCAGATCAATAACACCAACATGCAACCAAGCCCAACCGATAATAGGAACAACTACCCTAAATGCAAGTAGACATAGTTATCGAAACCCATCGAGACAATCATGAAGAAACTGGTAGAGTAAAATTTGATAACACTTCCTAACTTTGAACACTACTAAGAACCCCAAGAAAAGCCATCCTAGTACAATGAGCATGGTCTCTGTGACTTTAATAAAATCAAAGGACATAAAACAAAAAATTGCATGAAACTCAAGAATATCATCCATGATCTCATAGAGAACGATACCATATCTGTTGAGGTACCATCTAGAAAATAGGATCCAAGATATACAAGACCCCTATGCCTGATCATAACAAATCTAATAACCATGGAAAAGCTAAGGATTACACCAATGTTCAACATACTTATTCCAATGAAGTTGCTTCCTATGATAGCATTATCACTATTGTCACCATCAAAGGAGCTAGTACAAAATGTGGAGTCACCACAAGACATGGAAAAATAACTATTCATGGAGCCATTCCAGCTCAAATCTAGGATACAATCTACCTTGTCTGCCTCTAATCCTAGCAACTAAAATCTTGTAGATCAGCTTAAATAGACCCCCACTTAGGTATCAATCTTGGAACTTTTGAGATTATCACCTGCGCATAGAGAAATACTAGAAAAATCGTTGTCTGAATCCTCTATTCCCGAGAACATTGATACCAATAAGTTTCAAGCTATGGTAGGGAATATCACTAGCCATCTTCTCACCTTCTCTAAATAGGATTTACCATTGCAACCATCTCATAATCATGCTTTACACCTCAAGGTTGTCATTCATAAAAAAAAGGTCAAAAGATTCTTGGTAGATGGAGGTGCTAGTTTAAACATTTGTACCCTACAGTTGATCAAGCATCTAGGCTATTTGAAAGATACTATTGAGAAGAAAAAGAGTACCACCATCAGAGCATACGACGATCAAGAACGGGTATCACAAGGAATCATTGCGCTCCCCATCCAAGTGGGACCTCTCATTGCAGAAACTACATGCCAAGTACTTGATCTTATTTTCCCTATAACATTCTACTTGGTCGACCATGGATCCATGCTTTAAAATCTATAGCCTCAACCTATCATCAATGTGTAAATTTTCCTTTTGAGGGTAGAGAAATCACTATCCATGGAGATCTTGAGCCCTTCTACTATTGCAAGAGCCTTGAGGAAATTTTTTTACAAGATCCCACAAATACCCAAAAATGATGACAAATAGCCTCTACCTCAACCTCACAAGTACCAATTGTGAAAAGAATACCCAATGTCAAAGCCATAATCCATGATGATGGTTGTAGAAGCTACCAAATATTGAAAGAAACCTTTGTCTTAGGAGAGTTACATATTTCTCCTCAAAACCATGGGAAACCAACATCTAGCACCAAAGAACAAGAAATAATCAAGATGGCAGCTACTACCCTCACCACATGGGTAGATTTGAATCAAGAAGATGTCCATGAGCAAGATATATTTAAACTCCTCTATCAAGAAGAATGACATATTCTTGTCCTTCCCATGGAAGATGATAACAAAGGTCTACAACTAATGCAGAGCATGGGGTATAGCAAGAATGAGAAGTTAGGATAGAATGACAATGGTTTACTAGAACCCATCATTCCTGAGAAATGACTAAAAAATATTGGCTTAGGTTGTACTACTAGCAAGGTCACACTTATTGGAAAAGGTATTTATGCTAAACGAGTTGAGGATTCCTCTTGGTCACCTACATCATGTGATACTACCTTAGATGATTTTCCTCTTAATGTTGCTGACTTATTTCAAAACAATACCCTTTTCATGATATACATAACATCCTTCGTCTCAAACAACCAACCAATTGAAATATGCTTGGTATACCCAAAACTCATTGACATGGACCAACAAGGACCACCAATTCTAGATTTATTCAAAAACGACGAAGCAATCTTAGAATTTATGGGACTCTGGGACAACTTATCATGGGAAGATCACAAAGCAGGCTTTGACATAGAGCTTGATACAAGGGCATACTATAGGGAAACAATTGAATCTTTCAGTTGCAAAATAAATGAAATACAATTAACATGCAGATCCTTGAGTGAAAACCACATAGTGGTGCTCTCTGATCCCAAAATAGTAAAAAAATAAATGACGCATCTGACGATGAAAACCTCCCTGAGGTGCCCAAGGATGAAGGATTCAATCTCCCCTTAGTGCAATGCATCTAGAGAAGTCAACAGTACTAAGAGAAAAGGCTGCACTAGTCAATGTGGGAACAACAGAAGTACCTAAGATCACGTTCTATGTTGAACCCTTATTAGATGAAGAACAAAAGAATCTTGTAGCATTCCTTAAAGAGAGAAAAGCTAACTTTGCATGGTCATATACAAATATGCTAGGCCTTGATCCAGAAGTAGTTTTGCATCACTTAGCAGTCTATCCTGAGGCCAAACCAGTCAAGCAAAAATTAAGGAAGATGCACCCATAGATAACACTGTTGGTTAAACTAGAACTACAAAAGATTATTAACGTTGGATTCATCTAACCGATAGATTATCCTAAGTTGGTTTCAAACCTAGTACTAGTCTCAACACCCACTGGGGGCATTAGAATATGCACTAATTTCATATATCTAAACAAGGCATATCTCAAGGATGGCTCCCTCTTCCCAACATTGATCTCATTGTAGATTTAACAATTGGGCATAAAATGTTGTCACTCATGGATGGCTTTTCAAGCTATATCCATATCATAATTTCCAAAGAAGATCAACATAAAACTTCTTTACTTGCCCATTGGGAATCTACTATTGGAACATGATGTCGTTTGGTTTGAAGAATGCAGGAGCTACCTATCAAAGAGAAATGACCCTCATCTTTCACAAAATGATCCACAACATAGTTGAAGATTATGTGGATGATATTTTGGAAAAATCAAAGAAGATAAGTGAACACATATAAGTTTTAGGACCTATCTTTGATAGGATTGAAGAATAGAAGGTACGACTAAATCCAAAAAATTGTGTGGTCGGGGTCACATTAGGAAAATTTCTTGGCTTCATCATTTCAGAAAGACGGATAGAAATTGATCCAGCAAAGGTAAAAGCCATCCTAGACATGGAACCACCACAGACATTGAAACAAATGAGAGGATTACAAGGAAGGTTGCAGTCCATTAGAAGGTTCATAGCTCAACTATTAGATAAGACTCACCCTTTTTCGCACCTTCTTCATAAAGGGATAACTTACAAATGGGATGACAAATGTGATAAAGCTTTCCAACAAATCAAGGATTATCTACTAACACCACCTATGCTCATGTTGCCGATACCAAAAAATCCACTAATCTTATAGATCTCAGCAACACCAGTAGCACTAGGAGCTCTTTTAGTACAATATGATGAAAATGGAAAGGAAAGATCCATATACTACATCAGCAAAACCTTGGTAGGATATGAGACGAACTATTCACCCATTGAGAAAGTATACCTAGTGGTAGTTTTCACTTCACAAAATTTTATGCATTACATGTTGTCACATCAAATCAAGCTCATCACAAAGATCGATCCATTAAAATATATGTTATCCAAAGCATCCCTCACAGGATGAATGGCTAAATGGGTAATGATCTTGATAGAGCTTGACATAAAGTATGTGGAGCACAAGGCAATCAAAGGACAAGTGATCATGGAACAATTAGCAAAAGCACCTATCTATGATGAGAAACCTTTAATATCTAAATTCCCTAATGAATCAGTGTTCCTTATTAATCTAATAGCTCAATGGAAGATATATTTTGATGGATCGTTCACCCAACATGGATAAGGAGCAACCATTATTTTCATCACCCCCCAAGGTGATTGTATCCAAAATTCTTATAGGCTATCATTCCCATGTACCGACAACATTATTGAGTACAAACATTGATCACAAGTCTCAGGATAGCAGTTCAGTGGTAGATACAAGAGATGAAAGTTTATGGAGACTCACAGCTGGTTATCAACCAAGTTAATGATGACTATCAGACCAAAGATAACAAGCTTAATCCATACAAGAATATGGTGGAGAATCTCAAATATCTTTTTATAGACATAACTTTTGAGAAGATTCCTCGCATGAACTATAGAGCAGCAGATGCCATGGCAAGAATGTGATCACTACTAGACATTCCAAACAACATTCTTCAATGTGAATTTTTGGTAGAATAACTTCTCATACCAACTTTCAAAATCCCTGAATCTAAATTCGTGTGTGTCATTGTTGTTCTTGGATCCCCTTGGTACCATGACATCTTTACTTACCTTAACAAAGGAACCCTTCCATTAGATATCACCCCAAACCTTACAAAGAGATTTGTCAAAAAGGCATCCCAATTCATGATCCTAGGTGATACCCTTTATCATCAAAGCATCGAAGGGACATTACTAGGATGTATTAACCAAGATGAAGCCTTAACTACCTTAACAAAAGTACACAATGGCGCATGTGGGTCCCATTCTAGTGATATGACATTAGCTAAGAAACTATTGAGGATAGGGTATGTGTAAAAATGCATCCAATGTCAACAACATGGGCATCTAATTCACACTCCAGCTCAAGAATTCTAACCAATGATCACACCATGGCCTTTTTCATATTGGGGACTTGAACTCATAGGAAAAATCACTCCAACCTCATCCAACGGCCATAAGTTTATCATAACCACCACTGAGTACTTTACCACGTGGGTTGAAGCCATTCCTATGACCTACATAACAAGAATACAGATAGCTAAGTTTATCTTGAATTACCTAATTTTTTGTTATCCATGGTGTACCACAAACCCTCCTCTTAGATAATGGAACCCCATTCAAAAATTAGGATGTGAAGGATTTGTGTCAAAGATTCAATATACAACACTGATTATCTACACCATACTATCCCTAAGGCAATGGCCAAGCAAAAGCAACAAACAAAACTATCCTAAAAATCCTAAAGAAGAAAATCAATGAAGCTAGTCATGAGTGGCATTTGCAACTAAATCCCGCTCTTTGGGCTTATTGAAAAAGTATCTACACACCTATAGGAGCAACCCCTTTCTCCCTGGTCTATGGATCATAAGTCATCTTTCCTATTGAGGTTGAGCTCCCATCATTGTGAGTGTCACTCAATAATTTGATAACTAAGGAAGAGTATAGATTATCTCGACTGAATGAGCTAGAATTCTTGGATGAATGTCATCTTGATGCCCTTAATCACTTCCACGTCTATCAAAACTGATTGAAATAGAGCTATAAAAAGAGAACCAAAGATCAATCATTCCAAGTAGGTGATCTTGTCTTAAAGAAAAATTAGAAGAACCTTCTAGATCAAGACAACAAAGGAAACTTTCAGCCTAACTGGTTGGGTCCCTTTGTCATCACAACAAGCTATGGTTCAGGATCATACCAATTTTCAACCCTTGAAGGTGAACCCTTGTAGGAGCCAATCAACAACTTGCATCTTAAAAAAATTTATGCCTAAACATGAAGGGTATAAATCAGAAAATGCAAAAAAATCAAAAAATAATCAAAATCCAAAAAAATGAGAAAAAGGATTAAAAAAAGTAAAGAAAAAAATCATCCTCTAGTGAAAACCACTTTAGTGGCGCTTTGGGTAAGTACCTTTGTGAAAACCTGGCAAACATGTGTCTTGCATAAATAAGGTATCTCCATTTATTCTTTGGCTCTTTTGACCTATCATTCTTTTCATCGCCACTCATCCCCCATCTGTGTCCTTAAGATGGCTTGTCACTGTAAGGTATCATGAACTCTTTGGCACTACTTGGCATATTCCCAAGGTTAGTCTATCCTTCCTTTATCGAAGTGGGCTAGCATATCACACTGGGGGAATTTCGTTATATGTCACAGTTGAGTTCTTGTATATCTTGAGGTCATGGGACATCCTATTCAGAAAGCACCAAAAACATTCATAAAATCTTATCTAGAAAATTAAAAAACATTTGCAAAATCCTAAATAGCAAAAATCCAAAAACATTCATAAAATTGTAAACGTAAAATCCAAAACATCCAGAAAACATCAAAACACTAAAAAGGTCAAATATCAAAATATCCAAAAAATAATGGCTCTTGTCAAACTACATCATCTCTGAGCTTTAACATAGGCAAGGCTAATCTTTGATCAGCCCCTAAGACACCCTAGGTCATTCATTTAGTAGTCTGTTGTAATTAGTTGTCATCTCTCGTCTGTTCATATCTTGGTCCTATAAATCAGTCAAGTCAATCAAACTGCATGGTCTCTGCGTGTATAATGTAGGAAAGGCTAATCTTTGATCAGCCCCTGAGCCCCCTAGGATAGGTCCTTAGGTTAGGTTCTTGGTCGAAACTCAGAAATTCAGAAAACCCCTAAACATCTAGAAACTCTCAAAAATCCCAAAAAACATCCAAATATCTCGAAAAACCCTAAACATTTGAAAACTCTCGAAAATCCCAAAAAGCATCCAAATATTTAGAAAACACAAAAACATTTGAAATTTGAAAATCCAAAAACAATAGAAAATGTTCAAAAGACCTAAAAAGCCTCAAATATTCAAGAAACCCTAAACAACCTCAAAAAAATAGAAAAACCTAAACATTCACATAAACTTTGAAAAAGACCAAAAACAGCCTCAAAACATTTCAAAAATACAAAAAAAAATTCAAACATTCTAGAAAATCCAAAATCCCATCCATCCCATCTCGCTTTCACCTGCAATAAAATTTCACCCATAATAGATGATCGTCACCTTCACCCTTTACTGAAACAAGAAGAAAACAAACATAGCAAGTCATAAAAGTGTGAACCCAAAAGTCAAAATCTAGAGTTTAAATCATAGGTAAATATGTCAGTGAATTTTATAGTAATAGCTCATCTTAGCATCATCATCCCAACATCAAACAATCTCCGATCAAAATGTCCTAGGATGTATCCTTCCTGTGATGGACATCAGTATCAGATATCAATTTAGCTAGACTTAAACAAGGTAGGAGCTATAGATAACACTAACTATTTGTCTGTGATCTTTTCTTGAGATTTATCTTAATGACCCATTCCGAGGACCTCTCGATGATGTCTATCAAAAACAATTTAGAGAGAAAGGAATTGGGAATCGATCCTTATCTTTCATTTGTTGTGCTTGTGGATACTCTTGTAAAATAATCTTGGTGAATACTTGCTTAGTTGTGTGTAGGAAGGTCATTTGGAGTATGTTGTTGACTATTGTTTATGCTTTGGTCCAATATATTCTAAGCTTCTAACTTACATTCCAAGGACATTTACGTATGTCAAGATGTGAACAATAACTATCCTATCTGCTTATCGAGTCAAAGTCCATTACATTAGATACAACACTATCTTGGTTATCAAAACCTTGATGCATCATGTTTATGTTTTATATCAAACAATAAGGAATGACAAAAAATCCTAATCTCAAAGTGTGAGCATCTCATCCTACATTTCATCATGTATTCTTTTGCATTATA
>VDFB02080340.1:0-10157 GCA_007258455.2 Sequoia sempervirens
AAGGACAATAATCATAAATGCATGCCACCTGTCAATGTAAGGACAACATTAGTGAATATGCTCATAACCTTTCATGCTGGGGTTTTGGTCATCATGAAGCAGTACAACATGACTCTCCTTTGAATCAAAGACCATACATAAGTGAACATGAAAGCAACTTCTTATGTGTCTACAAGGGGTAGTCCTTAGGGTGAATAGGAGGACAACAAAAATTGTTTCATGAAAGGAGAGGGCAGCAAGAAGGAAACAAGCATGGTGGTGAAAGCAAGCTAATATCAATGATAATGACTCTCCAATATGATGGTAAAGATTCCCTAAGAGGATTGTATGTTGGGGTACACTTAGATGAATGTGAGGACAGTACAAAAAATGTTGTCCTAGAATTAAGGATAGTGTTGAAGGCCCATGCACAATCATATAAAATGACTGAGCATCACAAAGTAAGGAGGGTTGCCAATAGACCAATGTTTCAAGATAATTTTCCGATGCAGTATAATGATACATTTTTTATGAATTACTTAGCCATGATCACAAACTATTCTAGTAATTTTAAAGAGGAGTAGCCCCTCAAAGGTGGGACATTCATGCCAAGCATACACAGTTCAATCATCCATAAAGAGAAAATGGATAGTCGGAAACCCTCTAGTAATTGCTACCATTCAATAAAGGCAATCTTGTTGCATGATAGTGGTTAAGCACTATGAATCATAAAGGACAGTCATGACCAAACATGGAAAATGATCTTCCAAATTTGAAGCATCATTAAAAGACAGTGGCATTGTACCAACAAAATGCTCTTTATATGATCTCATGAATAGGAACAACAACAATGCATACTAACCTCATGCTACAAAACATCAATATGCAATGCAAGTATATGGTAATCTTGTCTAAGGAAAAGTGAAAGAATTTGAAAAATCATCTACATCTCTTGCAATAGATCCAAACCTTTCAAAGAAAATCATGTTACCCACCTGGGTTTGTTAAAAATTTGTGAAAGAAAATAACAGTATGATAAAATGCTAGAGGAGTTGAAGAATGTAAAGGCATTCAAGTGTGTTTGACAGGCTGTGGTCAAAATGACCTTTGTTTTGAAAATTATGGAAAACCCACCTGGGGGTTCAAAGTCCAAAACAACATTGCTATAGAGTTCAAAATATAGAGTGCATTTATAGACCCAGTTGCATTTTATACAAGAAAATTTTGAGTTTCTTCATGAAATCAAAATAACCCATCTAGGCTCTATCAAAATTTGTAGATACAAAGAAAAATGGAAAGAAAACTGTCTGGGTTTGAATAGAAATGCAACAATGTGATAAAACCCCATTTTATTCCTTACTGGGCACGAACAAAGGCATGTTTGTCTTCACCAAGTTAATAACCCACTTGGGGTTCAAGAAAATCACAAACACAGAGTCTTTCAAAGGCATTTTGAGTTTTGTTAAGAGAAAATCAGAAGCATGGTACAAAATTTCACTACGTTACAAGTTATGGCTAAGAGATGGTCTTTTGTTTACAAAACAAAGAACCTAGTTGGGTTATTTTACATATTGAAAAAAGATGAAGTTCCAAAGAAAAAGCCATCTATTATTTCCATGGCCGCAGCCAAGAGGTACATTTTTTCATGAAAAAAATTAGTAAACAAAATGGAGTGTCTTCCTTGACAAATGCAAAAAAGAAACAAGCTTCTACACTTTATTCTCAAGGAAGAAACAAAACATGGGGTTTTTGCTACTCAAATTCAGAAAATGGAGCCGTTTGGATGCTTACTTGGAATTGTTGCTCAAAGTTTGCAGTATTTGAAGTTTTGTCTCTCCATAGTAAGCTTCATTTAAAGCTTCTCATGGCGATTGAAGGGATGAAACAACAATAGAGGGAGAACAAGTGAAACATATGAGTTAAAATTCTATTCATGATCATGGCTTGTGAGTCAAGAAATGACTTCTAAGTCAAAAAAAAAAATTTGAGTTTATGTCAAACAAAAATGATTACCTGAGTTCCCATGGTGATTTCATGAAGCAAATGTCAAAATGACTAAGAGCCAGTGCGAAATCATCATTTTACCATGTTTTCCAAACCCTCATGGTGGCAGGGCAACATTCTCTGGATTCTTTGAAGACCAAATGATGATGTTTATTCATCATTTTGGGTATTATGATTAGGGTTTGACCCTATTCGGTGGGGAGGTGTTTTTTCCCCATGTTTTTCTTTTAAATTAAAATATGTGAAATGTGATGGGGGTCGATGACCACGTGTTATTTCCTTAGGAATTTTTATGCCTTTATTTCTTTTCCCCATTCTTTAAAAAACCTTGCCAAGTCTTCATACTATGTTACATGCTATCACTTAGGAATTTTATGCCTTGGGGTTTTCCCCTTTACTTTTACTCATTGCTAGGTGTTGTTCAACATATAACAATGGAGTGTGCAATACAACAATGTGTTTCCATGAGACCCTTATGTGATGCCTTTATTTGCCCAATGCCATGCAAGGTGGAATTTTCTTTCCAAGAGTCTTGGAGGTCGGCCTTATTGGCCAAGTGCTATTGATACTATATGCCTTTGCAAACCAATGAGTATGACATGTGTGGGAAGAATGCAGAATATGGTAAGTTGATAGTCAAAGTGCCTTAGAAGTTTTTGAAAGCTTTTTGCCATAGCATTGCATGTTACATTTTATTCCATATTTGAAGATATCATGCAAGTGATTTGAAAATCACTTTTATTGTGCCTTTTAGTGCAAATGTAACATAGGAAAATGGTGGGGCCCTTTGATTTGAGCCTAATTGTAAAGTGATTTGTTAATTGATGTTTTATAAATCACTTAACAAATTCACTATCTTTAATGCTTTGAAAAGCCATGTGTTTTCAAAAAACACACATACTGCATAATGGAGAATGTGGTCAAGTCTTGTATGAGGAGCATTATGACTTGCAGAGGTGAGAAATGTGTGGGATGCTATTTTGACTGTTTTGGTGGAAAGGAGGCTAGCTGGAGGCATTTTTGTCACACTTTTGGGGTGACTATTGACTTGGCCTATGTTTTCTTCATGTGGAAGACATTTTGGAGGCTTCTAGAAGGTTCTTTTGGGGCCATTTCTATTTTATCTAAGGAGAATCTTCTAGAAACACTTGTGTTGGGGTTTTGGATTTTTTTGGATTAAATATGTTGTTTAAGTCATTTTGAGGGAGTTCTTTCTTTTTCCAGCTGAAGGATAGCTTGCATTTTCTTGGAGTTATTCTTTTCATGGAGCTACATTGTAACTCAGACATGCCTATTATACAGTAAGCACTTTGAATTAATAGATTGGAGTAATTTTACCTTCTTTCTTCATGTTTTATGGTGTGTCATCAATGGTTGATTAGTGCATTTTGTGAAAAGTTATTTTCCTTACAACCTTGTCCCATGTTTCATGCTTCCATTTGACAGAAAATGCATGTTTATAGGTTATAAACTGTGTTGCTTAATGGTGTTATTGATTGTGAAGTCTATTTTCCTTTTGAAAACACTGTTACAAACCTCTTTATAAATTACTGATGTAAACTATATTGGAAAGGAAGTTGTGTGAGTTGGCTTTGAAATATTGATTTGAATGTGCAAGGCTGTTAGCAGGTCTAGGTTTTTGGTGTATCACCTCAGTTTCTTTCTGTATTAAGGTTTATTTTATGCAATTTCTTACCCTTATCTAAGAGTTTAAAGTAGTTAGGTGGCATCAAAATGGGAAGCCAACCCTTATCACTAGAGGTCTACTTTCAAACAGGTCACCCACAACCTGAAAGCAGTCCCATGTTAGTCCAAATCTGCTGAGTGCAATTAGAAAAGCTTAGCAAACAGGGTGCAGATTTGGTGCTCTAACAGGAATAAAATAATTTCAAATGAAAATTATTTCGAAAAGGAGGATTGGCGTCCCATTCTTGGAGGGAGTTTTAGAATGCGAAAGGTCATCTCCAATTCTATAAAAGAGAGAGTTTGCTCCAACTTTTGGCATCTATGGTTTTACCCTAAAGTTATGCTATCGAAATGACTTCATGAATTTGGGTTCGAGGAATGCTTACCTCCTAGCAATTATCCAATTTTGTCTTTGGAAGATAACACCTAGTTGGTTTCGTGGCTGCTTCTCATTGAGACTAGTAGATTGAGCTTATTGGTTGAAGAATTTTGGAAGTATTCTCAGTTTTAAGTTGCTGGTTCAGTCATGGCTACAAGGTGAAATTGTATACAGCTTCAAGGGTAAAATTTATTTGCACATGGGTATTTGTTCTTTCAAATTATATGCTTGAAGCGCCTCTTTTTGTGCAAGGGAAGATTTTAAGGTGAAGTGGATGATTTTTTAAGTGAGGTTGACCGTCTCCTAAGACGTGTTAGAGGCTGTAAAATTTGAAAATTTATAGTTGTCTATACTCATAAAAAGTTCTCCAAAGAAGCCCATATCATGAATATAAAATTGATGTAATTTGCTTTGTCGCCCATATTCTAGTCAGTATTTATCATTTGGACCCATAAAGTTCACTTGAACCCAAGCATTTGAATATATAAAGTCATATCGGCATGAGATGATATAGGTCTTCCTGACCCATGAGTTATTTTATACTAACACATATTTTTCAATGCATTGGCAAGAGGTCATGAATGTCTTACCGATATGATTTCATCTAAGGATTCATATCGGCATGATGCAATTCATAGTCTCAATGACAAAAGGATCCTATTGACAATACAATAGTCATCAGGGTGAGTCATATAGAGGACATATGTGTCTTACCGATCAAAGCACAAAGAACTATATCAACCAGACTTGGGCCATCAGAGTGAAGTCCCATAGCATCCATCTGGTCTTGTTGGTAAAGCGAAGGAGGATTTTGTCAATATGAGTTCATTGAGTCCTACCAACCCCCTATGTCACACTAATAGGATTGCATTTGTAAGGCCTTGGTGATACGTTTTGATCATCGACGAGACTAGTTTCATTGGAGAGAGATATAAGAGTCATGCTAAGTGTTGTTCCATCAACAAGAAAATAATTATGTCTCGGTGATCATAAAACAGACCAAAGGAAACATCTTGGTGAGACATGAAGTAAGCGGAGGAATGTCTGCCCAACTTATAAAATCATAGTGATAGGTTTGCATCGGTGGGAGTTATAGCAATATACTTGGGATTGAAGGGATAATTCTCGGGGAGACTCATAAAGCCGGTGAAACTATGAGACATCTTAGCAATATATGATCTATCGATAGCGAAGATACAAGTGAATCAAAATAACACTCAGGGATACTCGAAGTGTTGGGGAAACTACAAGATGTCTTAGCGGATGTTTTAATGAACATTGGTAAAAGCCCTAATAGAAGGACTACCCAAGATTTAAAAAATGTTTCGCCGACAACATTACATGATGTGACAGTGAGAGTTTCGAAAAAAGACTTGCTACACTCGTGTTTCAGCTAAAACATTAATGGTGCCACAGAGCATAAGTAACTTCATGAATTAAGAAAAATTCAATTGAAAACACTATTGCAGAATTGATAGCGAAGAAAGCAGAAGGATGAACGAAGAACTAGAGAATTTTTTCAGCTCAAAAGTTTCAAGTGAAATATAGTAAGCTCTTTGTGCCTTGACTTCTGTAATTTTTTATTTCTGCAATTTTTGAAGAATGGAAGCCACTAGTTCAAGAAAATTGAAGGGGAGAAAACATGGGGAAAGTAGTCAGTCTAGAGGAAAAAAATAGAAAACCAAAATTGAACTAGAGGGCACTGAGCAAAAGTTAAGCCAAGATCTTATCGACCGATTACCTCGCTCTAGACCTAAAGCCAGGAGATCTGCATAGCTTAGGGCAGAAGTGGATAAACTAGATGACAAATGTAAGCTCATAGGAGATATTTGGACACCAATAAGAAGACTATGAACTTTTATTTCTAAAATTTACTATTGGGAAGGTAAACTTTGGAACCGTGCTCTTAATCCGGTTTTATCTTGGAAAGCTACAATTCGCCCTAATGTATTTGTCAATATTGAATTGGTGAAATTGTTACAGCGGCTCATTATAATTCAAAACTCAAAGCCATATGTGACCCATCCATTAAACCATTGATACATATATCAAAAGATGCAATAGGCGAGGTTTTCAAATTGGAAGGGGTTTGCAATGAGAAAATCATATGTGAAGAATTAGAAAGGGAATTCGGGAAGATGGACACAATTTATAAAGGTTGGAGGTTGCCACTGCACAGAATTAAACAAGATGGCAAACCAGTTCCACTAGAGGATAGTGATGGACCCCGCTTTCATGTTGATCTTTTTGAACCCTATATGAAGTATACTTATTTCTCGGTAGGCCAAGTATTGGGAATGGAAGTCCCTGAATATATGTCAATTGTGCCTATGATAATTTCAGCAGATATTCAGTATCACAACTCTAGACCTTTTGATTATGCCTCATACATTTTTAAGGGGCTCGATTTTGGGTTGATGACAGTGAAAAGTGGAGCCTCTATCTTACATCTTAGGCATTATTCGCTGTTGATGCATATGGTGTTGTATTTTGGACAGGAGTTAGGGTTGTGGCCTCAGGAGATGAGAATTTCCCAATTTGATAAGGAAGGTATGTCATTACCTGTTCAATTATGGACTGCTGTTTGGGACAGCAGGTTTGCTAATTCTTGTTTCATACATTTTGAGGAGTATTTTGTAAAACCATTGTACAAATTCTATAATCATCCATGTGCTTATTCTCTATCTGATGAGATAAAGAGGTTTTTCAGGCCTAAAGACTTCAATGGTCCAATTAGTCACAATTGGGGGGATTGGTATTGTTTGGATGATGCTACCATGATTAGGGTTTACGGATTTGAAGATGCCCCATTCATTTTTCCTAAAATAGTCCCGGACAGGATTGCATACTTGGAAATTGTTAGGCAAATGGACTTTTCCAATGTTATGAATTTGAGCTCCTTTGGAAAACAAGATTTTATGCCCACTACATTATGCTTCGGTGATTTTACTGTATTGGCGAAGGAAGGGTACAACTTGATTCTTGATAAGTTACTGCAATAGAACATGAAAAGAGGACCACCTAGAAATAATTTTGATCCAAAAGGGTATATCAATTATGCTAGACAAAAGATAAACTTTGGAGGATATCAACATGTACCCTATCAGTTTGATGATATGATCAGGAACGTAGAAGCAGAAGAAGTAGAAATGGTGGTTGAAAAATATAATCAAGGGTTGCAAGATACAAAGTTGTTATCTTCTGGGGAAGAGGCATATGAGGGTAATGTGCCACAGGGTCAGCCCAATAAGATGTCAAGATTGAGAACGCAGGATTACACCTGCCCTGCTAGGGAATTAAATGTTAAAGAGAGCATAGATACAGATGCAAGGCATGTGGAGTATAAGTCATTTGTAGCAGATAATGAATTTATAAATTCTCCAGAATTTAAAGCATTCTTATATAAACAAAAGGGAAAAGAGATAAGAGAAATGGTTGATAATGTTACACCAAGTAATGAAGAACAGTTACTGAATGATCTAAAGATGAGTGTGGATAGAGAGATGGCGGAAATGAACCCTGAAAAGGAAAGGAAAATGTTAGAAAGTGCTGGCGTTATGATTTTTCCAGGGTTGGATCTCAATTCTGCATTAGTCTTTGATAGTTTTCTGAAAGATAGTAATGCTACACACAAGCTTAGCCCAAAAAAGGTGACAAAAGTATATGCAGGGTCAAAATACAATCCAAATGAAGGGTCATTAATGATTTGGGCCTTGTATCCACCTCACAGGAAATCAGTTGTCATTGATACTGAGAAGGCATTCGTGTGTGTTATGAATTTAAAGGTTGGAGAGGCTGATCCTGTGGCAATTGCAGAGATTGGAATCAATGTAGCAAAACTGAACAAAGCTCAAATACAAATGTTAATCAAGGAAAGAGAAATGTACAAAATGAATAATGAGAGGATGTTGAGAGAAAATGACTGCCTGAAAGATTTGTTAGGAGTTACAATGAAATCAACCAAGCTGCTCACTCATGGTGAAAGTTCACAATCAAAAGATCATTGGGAAGGATCAAGTGCATACTCTCAAGGGAAATATGATGCACTTGTAGCAATAATTAAGAAAAGACAAACCAGTCTAACAACTTGGTTGAATAAGCTCTGGGGAACACACTCACATAACTTTGCTGCATTGCAAGAACACGAAAGAATGGATGGAAGGATTCTGGAGAAGCTTCAAGAAATAAACCAGAGGGATGTTTCTGATAATGTGGTGATTGAGGCTGCAAATCATCTTATGAATAAGCACCGAGACTTCTTTGAAGAATTGCGAGGGGATGCGTAGGGATTAATTAATGCCACCAAAAAAGGGTTGAATGCATTCTTTGATGATAAAGGAAGATTAAAAGAAATGACTAAGTGGAAAGGTGAAAGTGAATTAATATTGCAAGAAATTCTGAAGATAGCTACTGCGAAAGATATAACACTGGATGAAGCATGCGAACAAAATGAAAAGATGGTGAAAATGGAGATCACAATCTAGAATGCATTGGGAGATGTAGATACACATGAGCGCTAGGACTACTTGGACCACTTGTCGAAGATTCATTTATGGCTTAACAAAGCTTAATTACCCTTTTTAAATTTATTGTTGTTTTAACATAAGAAAGGACATGTCCTTTCAAGAAATTGATGTATAAATATCCATTTTTGATAGCAAAAAGGATATAGCGAATAGTGAATAGAAAAAAGATACAATAGATTACAATGTTTTACAATTATGAGACTATGAGGCATGTTTGAAACTATGGAGATATCAATGAAAATTGTTTGATGTGGTGGCATATTTCTCGTATCAGTTGTTTGTTGTGTTAATTGAAAGTATTACTGAAGTTATCTCCAAGGTTGATGTTTTCTAGCTATTTAAATTGATATAACAAGCTTATATTCAGTTTATCGGTGCACACTTGCTGTATCTATATGGCTGATTAATTGGTTCTTTCAAGAAAATATTAAATCCTTTTAGTTGATCATAGTAATTAGGGAATCTCATTTTGATCATTAAGAGAAAGAACCCGTAATCATATTCTTGCATGTTTATACAAGTTATAAACTCAAATTTATATGCCAAACAATTAGAGTATCACTTGAAGGTTACTCATTTTAGATTTCTCATTGACTCATATCACATAATAAGGCACTAGTCTCTATATTTTTTCACCATTTTGAACAGCTCATTTTTTTACATCATTAAATTGAACATATTAGGTTTAACCTTGATATTGCTATACAATCTATGCAAAATAAAGGTACTTATCCACTCCATTTGCCATTGTGGATGAATTATTTTAGGAAATAAACACAAGAAGCCAAATTAATACGTCATGTCCCCAATTTGGAGCAATAAGGGGAATATATTAAATTAATTACTTATAAGGTTATTAAAAATAAAATATTAAAAGTAACCTTATATTTAATTAATTTAATATTAAAGTGACTAAAAATAAAATAATATTAAAAAGTCACTTAAAAGAATAAAATAATAATTTATTCTAGAAGCTTCTTGAAATCTCTTGTCAATTCTTTATAAGGGGCTTTTGGAGGGCATTTGAGATATCCGGAGAATTACATTTTCATACATCAGATTTGGAGAGCTTGAATGCTTGAAGAATTGCCTGAGGGTTTGAATACTCTAAGGTGCCAGGTTCGGTTGTGAGATATCAACCCTAGCTGGGAGTAAGTGGAGGATACTTCAGTCCTTCAATCGGTGGCAAAATTTTGTGGCTCCAAGCCAAATTTTGAAGAGTCTGAGAAGAATCGATTTTCTCATATTGGCAGATTGGTCAAGCAAAATTCAGTCAATTGATAAGGTCGAATTGATCAAGGAAGGCTCAATTTTGTGAAGGCAGATTTCTTAGTTTTTGTGGCACGAATTATCAGTTCCAGTTATCCATTGCCAAGAGACGATTTTGTTGATATAAGATGGCATTAATTTCTGCTATTGCTAAGCAAGCTGGGCGCACCCATGAACAGAGGCGATTTCATGTTTGAGGCAAAGATAAAAATCAGAAAAAAATTCTTACATGGTCGTGGTCCTTCAAGGAGTGTGGGCGCTGCCTTTAGAAGCTGACTGGCGTCATTTTCAAGGAGATTTCGAATATTCGTTGA
>VDFB02080341.1:0-12921 GCA_007258455.2 Sequoia sempervirens
GCGGGGCTGGAGGTGTTGGTTCCGGGGTTGGTGCTGGTGCTGGTGTCGGGGCTGGATCTGGTAAGAGTATCAAGGGTGTTGGCGCAGGGGATGGTTCTGGTGTTGGCGCTGGGGCTGGTGGTGCTGGTGCTGGCGTCGGGGCTGGATCTGGTAAGAGTATCAAGGGTGTTGGCTCATCTGTGCGTGCACCTAGATCATATAAGAATATTAGGCAGAGTTTTGGTGGTTTCATCCCTGTGAAAAACTCCATCACAGTGAAGATTAAGGATGAGTTAGTAGAAGAAATAAGTGATAGTGTAGCAGAGCTTTCTGCTCAAGGGGTGATCTGTCGGTTTAGGGGCTTTTGGCCAAGCCTTCCTCAGCTGCACTCTTGGATCACCAATGAATGGGAGCCCCTCATCACTGGTAAAGTTCAAATCTTCCCAATGGCCAAAGGTTTTTTTGTTGCTAAGTTTGAAAATACCTTAGATAGAGACAAAATCTTGTGTGATAATTTCTTCAGCTAGGAGGACAAATACCTTCTGATGATTAAACCTTGGCACTCTAACTTTAACCCAGCTTCTGAAACCTTCAATAAAATCCCGATTTGGGTCCGTTTGCCTAATCTCCCTCTTCACCTTTGGAATGACTCTCTCCTGGAGGAGGTTGGGGATGCCCTAGGTGATTTCTTACTTGTGGACAATGAATCTTCTGATCTTTATCACTCTACCTTTGCCGAATACTTGTTGAAATTGATGTCTCAAAAGGACTGCCTGCTGAGGTTCTCTTAAAATGTTCTAAGGGGTCTTGGACCCAATCGTTGGATTATGAGGGGGTCCCTTTCCACTGTAGAAGATGCTTCAAAACTAGACATGTTGTTGTGCAATGCGGTTTCGAGAAGAAGACAAAGACTACTACTTGGTGGAATGGCGCTTCTCAACAACATTACACGGTTGAGAAGAAATCTGATCAGCTAAGGAGCTTCTCTGAGGTGGTTTCTGATTCACAAGTTGCTGGGGCTTCTGATTCACAGGTTGCTGGGGTTTCGATTGCTGGGGTTTCTCCTTCCTCCGCTGGGGCTTCTGATTCACAGGTTGCTGGGGTTTCGACTGCTGAGGTTTCTCCTTCCTCCACTGGGGGAGCTACCATGCTATCTTTACAATGCAGTCATGAGGACAACCCCAAGTGTTTGACTGATGGCTTTCATCACCATGAAAATATTAAGAAGGTCTGGCATAGTTTGGCTGCGCAGGTGGAAGAAGGATGGATTACAGTCAAGGGTAAAAAAGATAAATCTTCACGGCCTTCTTTCGACATGACTCTTCGCTCCCACAAGAAAAGTGCTAATTGTAAATCTTGATGAGTTTTGTTTGGGCGCTGGCTTTTTGTTGGCTGCAGGCTGTCCTTTCTGCAGCCTGGCTTTTCTTGTTGTAAAGGGTTATGGATCCCTTCAAAATCCGCTTATCCCCTAATATCAAAACAAACACATTGATTGAATTTCCTGCCATAAACAATGTCGCACTGCCTCTCCTTGTTCTTCGTACCTACAAGAAAAAAATTACAACCGAGGGTCGTAATGAATAAACATCATAGGACCTTTACAATAATGCATGTGCAACAACACATAATTAAACAAGTTCAACATCTTAATATTTCCATATGGAAAACATAAATATATGTAAAAATATATATATGTGAATAGCATTGTATACCAAGATATATTCAAGTTATATTCAACAATTCTCATCATCCTTGGATATATGAAGAATGTGCAAAGGATGTCAATAAATGCTCTATAGTATGGAGAGGATATTAGCAAAGGAGAATAATTGTGAATGTCGCTAGCTACTTTCCCTCTTAATTAGTAATTCCAATATGACAATTCAATGCATTCAATTTGGTCATTGTGTTTCAAATTTGAATTTCTTTGGGGATGATCCAATCATTTGAATTTGTAGTTGCTATTTATGTAGGTTTTTTAAAGGTGAATTGATTGAATTCTACATTATATTTGGATTTGATGTTTATTTGGGGAGCCTTATATAAATAACTTTTTTTGCATGTTTATATGCATGCATACATTCATAGAAACATAAGCATACGTGCATACATTCATAAAAATATAAGCATACATGCATACATTCATAGAAAGATATACATACATATACTTTGCAAAACATAAAAGACCCAATAGCCTTTCGATATAACCACCGATTAATATTTTAAAAAGGCTCTAATTATGCCAATATTAGGGTGCAATTATAACAATTTTATCATTCATATACGCTCAAAAGTGAATGGGTTAAATTCACGAGTTAACGTTGGAGGTTTACGTTAGTAGTCATAATAGTCCGCACCTACACATTAATCGCCAAGCCTTAACAGCGGACACCACTACACATTCACTCCATTTAATGGGCATGTCGGGTCCGGTGGTGGATTAGTTGCCAATTGAAACTTCATATATTCATAGACATTTGGACAGATTCATATACATATGTATACAAACATACATACATACATACATACATATCTATATATATATATATATATATATGTATGTATGTATGTATGTATGTATACATACATACATATATATTAATATGAAGACGAAAGCTTACTCATTTCAAAGGTATTGAAGCATTCAAAGCTTAAGACTGATTATATGCCATTTGAGGCCAAGAGGAAGGTTTGTGGGTCTTATAATACTTTGATGGATGATTGATCTGTGATTCCATTATTTCCAACATGATTTGGGGAAGACCTTTTTTAAGAAGAAGAAGAAGAAGCATCCTATTATAGTGATACCAAAGAATTGGCAAAATGTCAAGTCTTTGCATTTGAATATGTTGGGAGTGTATGGAAGAAATGGCATAATGTAAAACATTATTTTGTGTTCAGCGATCAATTTCAACTTCACATATTTGTAGACAGTGGACAAATTCATACATGTATGTATAGATACATACATACATACATACATATATGTATGTATGTATGTATGTATATATACATACAAATATCGTCATATGTGGTCATACATATGAAGACGAAAGCTTAACCATTTCAAAGGTATTGAACTATTCAAAGCTTAAGATTGATTATATGCACACACATATATAGACACATGTATCTATATATACATATGTATACATGTATATATATGTGTGTGTACATATATGTGTGTATACATACATATATAATTAAATTGTGTGTTTAAGTATACACTTTTATGATATACTGGTGAATTTTGTTGTCAAAAAATGAAGAAAAAAAAAATCTTCATTGTTGTCAAAAAAAAGTGAGGCGATTTATTTGTGCACTGACTCACAATACATAACATAAGCTCCATAGAGCATTAACAAACTTCACTAAATATTATCTTTTACAACAAATTCCCTGTAAGGCCTATTTAGTAGGAAAAAGAGACTAAATATTGATTACTTACATTCTTGTGTAACTAACCGAACTAGATTTTCGAGTATCTTTTAGATAAGGATGATATCATACTCTAGGAACCTTAAAGGTTTCAGCAGTCACACCTTTTATAACAGAAATATATTAGAAACATAAATCAATGTGACAAAAGTAAGAAGGAAATGTCCCGTTCAAAACTCATACAATCTTCTCCAAAGTAGATGGACTGAGAAAAGAGCATAAATTTAGTTTAGCTATATTGAACACTACATACAGTCCAACTACCAAAGGAACTATGTGTTGATTGTGTGATGATAAAAGAGTTAATAAGAGCCAAACTGAAAATAAATTTTAAATTCAGTTAATGCAAAGGAAAGGTTGCTTCAATGTTTTAAAAAATTTGGTGTTGGTAATACCCAACTCCCACATAACAGAGCATACAATCATCAGTCAACTTTATAATTTATAATTTCATTTTGAGAAGCTCAAAAACCATAGTATATACATCTTCGTTCAAGTAAACTAACATATTAATAATATTTTTTTTAAATGAGTCATCCCAAAAATATTGGTAGAAAGATTTTGTATGGTTAATATATATTTCTATGATAGATCATGCAGTGTGATTGAAATATAAATGAAAAAAACTACATAATCCAATTCACAAATATTCAAGCTAATATTATGAACTATAGAAATTTTATTTCTTTTAATATCTCCAAATGTATTTTACCAAACTTTAGTTGACAAACCCTCCAATGATATGATTATATTGTGTTCAATTGCCAATTTAAACTTCACATATTCATAACCAATGTACAGATTCATATATATATATATGTATGTATATATGTATGTATGTATGTATGTATGTACAAATATTTTTATATGTGGTCATACATATGAAAATGAAAGCTTTACCATTTCAAAGGTATTGAACTATTCAAAGCTTAAGATTGATTATATGCACACATAGAGACACATATGTATCTATATATACATGTGTACGCATACATATATGTTTATACATATATATACATGTGTGTTTGTGTGTGTATATATATATGTGTGTATACATGCATATATAATTAAATTGCATGTTTAAGTATACAATTTTATGACATAAAATGCATGCTTGGATTTTATGAATTAATCGACATATATAAAATGGAGGCTTCCATCAATTAACCAAGAAATAGCTAAAAGTACAATGAAAATGTGAGTTGTTTAGTAAAGTTAATAGTAACACAAATTTCAAATAGTACAATGAAAATGTAAGTTGTTAAAAGTACAATGAAAATGTGAGCTATTAAGTAAATAATGGAGGATACAAATTCCAAACTGTACAATGAAAATGTAAGCTGATATATGTATGGTGCTCTATTGTATGTATACAAATATCAAACAGCCACAAAACCCTTCAGGGGTCCACAAAAATGCTAAATAATAAGATTTAGGAGTACCATTGTTTGCATTTTGAAAGGAGAATTATGTTTGTCGTTACCTCAAACCATGGAGAGCAGATAGCGTCAAACCGTCAGGGGTTTACATAAATAGATATATGTATATATGTGTGTGTGTGTGTGTGTAAGTATATATATATACACACACACACACACACACACACACACACACATATGTCCATATGTCTATATAAATATATATATAGACACATAAATACATACATATTTATATGTATTTAAATGTACACACGTGTGTATATATATATATATATATATCTTTGTGTAACATCTCAGAGTACAATGAAAAAGAGTAAGTTGTTACGTAAAGAATATATGATACAAAGTATTGAGATTTCAACACAGGTAAAACATTTAACAATAATTACTAACACTTTTTATAGTAAATGAATGCTATTGTGTTGTATTGGACAGCCAAAAGATACACACATATATATGTAATGAAAATGCAAGCTTATGTGTACACTTATTTTTAAATGTATAGATGTATGTATGTATATATATATATATATATATATATAGATGTCTACACTTATGTATAGATGCATATATATAAAGAGTGGCTCCATAATTAAGATGTATTCTATTGTATTCAGTTGGTAAATGAACACACAGTCTATTGAATTTGTAAATGAATGTGTACACATTATATATATAATAAAAATGCAAGCTGATGTGTACACTTATTTTGAATATAAAGGAGTCTAACCGATGATTCAACATGCTTACATCGATTTGTTGAATGAACAAGAGACACATAATATATAGGAGCCTTTTATGAAATAAATGACAAATATAAACCCTAAGAAATAATCGAAAATAATAAATGAACACACAGATTATTGAATTTGTAAATGGGGTTTATAAGGAATAACCCATTACCAAAAAAGACCCTCATTTACTTATAAGAAATAAAAAGAAACTACATAAATATAACTGTTAAATGCACAGTTCATGAAAATAACTATAAATAGAATGTAGAATGCACAGTTCATGAAAACGTAAGCTGTGAAGTAAAGAATATATGATACAAAGTATTGAGATTTCAACACAGGTAAAACATTTAACAATATTTACTAACACATTTTACAGTAAATGAATGATACCGTGTTGTATTCGACAGCCATAGGATAGAAATTTCAATAGAGGTAAAATGATTACAAACTTGGGTTTTCAAATATATGCCAAAAAAAGTAAGCAAGGATTTCATGATAATAATTCCTTAGTCACATGAATACAAAAATGGGTTTTTAACTATATGCCGAAAAAACCAGGCAAGGGTTTCATGAGATTAATTACTTAATCACACATATTCCAAAAAAACCAAGCAAGGGTTTTCAGATATATGGCAAAAAACACATGGGTCTATATACATATGCCAAAATACACATGGGTTTGTCGATTTATGCCCAAATTCACATGGGTTATTAAAAAAAAGGTCGAAGCAGACAAATACATTTTTTTATGCAAACATGTGGTCAAACCCGCGAGATTCCTCATCATTTTATCAGACAAAATCATGAAACCGTGGAGGGTTTACCAGACCGTGAGCATGCGGTAAAATGGAGAGCAGAAAATAATCATTTTACCCCAAAAAAACCATGGGAAATAATCCACCACCAGACCCAACAATGTCAAACAACACATGGCAAAAAGGCCATACATAGGAATGATTTTTCTAGTAAAAACTAGTAATCATTGAACAATCAATGAAGAAACCCTTCACAGGTCCACAAAAATGTTGAATAAAAAGATTCACTAGTACTATTGTTTGCATTTTGAAAGGAGAATGATGTTCGTTTTTACCTCAAACCATGGAGAGCAGACATCATTGCCCGCCACGAGACACTTCCAACCCATGAGCGCAAAGTGAAATAATGAAATGAACATTTTACCCCCAAAAACCGTGGGAAATAATCCATCATTGGACCCGACGTGGTTATGAAATGGAGTGAATGTGTGTTGGTGTTTGTTGTTAAGGTTGGGTTTTTAATGTGTAGGTGCAGACTATTATGGCCACTAACATAAACCTCCAACGTTAACCTGTGAATTAGACCCATTCACTTTTGACCATATTTGAATGATAAAATTGTTATAATTGCACCCTAATAGTGACACAATTAGGACTTTTTTTAAATATTATTTGGTGGTTATAGTAGGTGGCAATCGGAACGTTTGGTGGCCATGAGCGGGTGGCACCTCTAGAAGGTGACTTTTTTACCCTTGCACGCATATCAAACACTTCTGCATTTGACCAAATTTCCCACAAGCCAAAACAATAGCTATAAGCTATTAACTCGTGAGCGAATAAAACCCATTTAAAAAAATTTGATCCTACATACAATTTGAATTCTAAGGTTGCGCGAACATAGCCCTGGTGGTAACTAGGGCATCTCCCCTAACATTTGTATTGTAGACTTTAAGTTTAATACTTACCATTCTTTAATTTATTGTGTTTTTTATTTTTAAGTTGTTTTGGTTTTCTCTCCAATTTCAACAAGTTGCAAGTTCTTCTTCGGCTAAATGAAATTGGAGTACATACCCTATATCCACTCAGTTAAGCGTAACCAAATGGCTGCAAAAAAAAGCAAGAGACTTGGTTTACGTCCATTCCAACTTTCAGATAAGCAAGATGAGTACAAGGATGGTTCAATGAAGAATTGGGACATAGCCCCTAGGTTTGCCAACTTCGATGCATCTATTGCAGAGCTTGCTAGAGTCACTATAGATTATGATGATGATGATGATGAGACTCTTGCACATGATGCACCTACTACGAGTGGCAATGCATTTACTTGTGATTCAAATGGTGTTGAACCAAACAATGAATTTGATCTAGATCCTTTTGATGATTAATGAATAATTGTAATGATCTTCATTTGAATCATGACTCTAGACATATATGATATGAGTATGACATATGAACATATGTATTTACAATTTTGGTTATTTTAAATTTAATGATGATTGATGAAGTATCATACTATCAAATGTATTTTACAATTCTGTATATTTTAAATTTGTTTGCATATACGCGCACATGCACACACACATATATAACCATACCCAAGGGGAAAAAATCGCCATACCAACATACCCGTGTCCATTCCCGTACCGGCATCTTAGCTCCTGCCTCAACTTCAATACAGTTTTGACTTCTAACAAAAGAAAAGACGATATTACATCCCTAGGAACAAACAAAACATTGGGAGTTTGGATTCATAAAGCTTCAACCCAGTAACGGCTTCAGAAAATATGGTCTAAAGAGATCTCGCACCCTACAATTGAGACATCATCCTAGTACCATCTTACAGTTGTTTCAGCTGACATGAAAGTTGTATACAACATCTGCTAAAAACAATGCTCTTTACAAAGAGCATATCCCTACCAGCTCCCGTTTCTAGCAGGCAGTAAAATATAGCTGATAAATTTGACAGTTTTAGAAATCTTTGAATAATAATCTTTTGACATAATGTTGACAGATTTAAGACATCACTGGTATCCAATATCCCATTTATTGGAATGTAAAATTTACAGATGGGTTCATTTAATCTATTCAATTCATCTACACGGGCATCAAAAGAAATTACAACCTAGGAAATACATGCTCACCAATAAAGAAATGGTGCGTTTATATAATATTTTGATTCTCGAGAGTGATCCTTAAAAGAGTCAAATCCATCCTCATCCTCATCATGCAACCTTGGCTGATTGGGCTCTCTTCATTTACTTCTCAAACATCAATGCCTTAACACTCCATAGCTGGAATAGATAATAAATTGGGAACGATTGATGTGCCAATAGTTTCCCATTACTATCCAATGCAATGAGCCTGTTATTTGAGGACAAAGTTTGGACAAGTAAAACTAATGAGCATCCAAATGAGAGTACTCGAAGCGTTTTTATACCTTTCAAGATTGTTAGTTAAATAGTATCAGGATACTACACAGATGTTTCTTTTGGTACACATATTAGCGAGCTAGCCACGTGTTGGTGACCACTGGTTATCCGAAGAAAAACACAAAATATTTTTATCAATCTTTTGAGAACATCCTTAAGTGCATTTAGGAATAAGTTTGTAGACATTTGGAACAAAGTCCACTTCATCATAACTATGCTACTTTTTATATTTTCAACCAGATATTATTAAACTCGAATATCATTGCATGTTAGTAGTAGGTAAAGTATTGATTAACCATTTCTCAACACTGAGGATTCAAAAACCATTTCTCATATGCTTGATCAATTTTATATATGATATTGGAATTTTATTTTTTTTATATGATATTGGAATTTTTGCACTGACTATTGTTTTTTTGATTGAGAACATTTTGCACATCAACTCCCCTGAAATTTTATAGGAAACAATTCCTGGTTTTATTTTGTACTCTTAACACTGTCAAATATTTCTTGATTATTTTTGGAATATGAATTTGGAATTTTCTACAAACAAGTGCAACTTCCCACCTAGGCAAGCCCTTAGAATCATTCCCACTACTGTAACAAGCCAGAATCACACTCTCAAACCTGTGGGTACTCAAGTCTGAAATTGTTGCATAGATCACCAAGAATCTAAGGACCAAAAGAGGTCTTGCAAGGACCTTATCCATTGTCCAAAATTTCAACCAAGCTCAAATAGCAACAATTCAAGAACTGTTTATAACTTATGTTCCTTATTGTGAGGAACGTGATGTTCTAAAGATGGATTCAGTACAAATCAAGAGTCTTTTCCATAAATGCGGCTAATAGCTCATTGTAGATCCTTCCACAGATCCAAATAGATGGCCATCTAATCATGTCTGGTAAAAAGGGGGGATACCCAAGGAAAATGCTTTTTTTTGGTTCACAGATCAGAACAATGTATTGTCTCAGAAATAACTTAAAAGACGAGTTGACTGGGCCCATCCATTTGAGGCGTGTAAATGCTCAGAATAATTTGCAGGGCATTTGTTACTTCATTGCAGCTTCACAATTGAAGTTTGATCTTGGCTAATCCAAAACTTGGATTTGATTGGGTTTGGCAAGAAAATCTGCACTCCCTCATCTCATCTTGGCCCTGCCTAAGTGGTGCAGACAAGTTAGAACCCCTTTCAAAAGCTATCCCAACCATTGTAACATGGGAGAGCTGGAAAGAGTGAAATAAGGATAGAGAAACTGAAATGAGTAGGCTTTCGGCCAAAAAAGAGTTTGGACTCTCAGAGGTTATCAATGCAAGACCCAAGAAGTGTAAGAAGAAGTTCTCTGCTTTGATAACAAGACTGTTTGAAGTTAGCCCTTTATCCATCTACCACCCACCGAATACCCTAGTTCTAATAAGCTTTATAAGGCTTCTGCCAGATGGTTTCTCCCTTGCTCTCAGTAGGTAAAACTAAATTTCAAGGGTGCATTAGTGCAAAATCCAGGAGAGCTGGACTGGTGGTATAGTTAGATATCATGACTGCCTCCTCTAAACCTTTCAAATTATATCAGGCATGGCACAGATGATAAGGCTTAGGCCTTTGCTCTTGTGACAGGTTTGAGGTCGCCCTTGAGTCATAATCTTAAAAGCCTTGCAGTAGAAGATGACTCCTACTAATTGTCAGTGACATGAACAAAATAACATCCAAATTTAGAAATTAGATTGAATCCTCGATAGTATCTCCCCCACTTATCAAGGATCTCAATCAATCACTGGTTTAGAGAAGCCAACAAGCTTGCAGACTTGTTAGACAGTGCAGGAGTGGGCCTAAAGCACAGCAGCATCCTTGATAGTATCTGCTTTATCTCTAGTAGAAGGACGAGAGGATTTAATCCTAAGAGCACACCTTAGCACTCACCACAATCCCCAGTAGCGTGAAGATGGAACTCCCTCATTATGCCCCTCCATTGGTATCAGATCAGTTTTTGATGAACTCTATTTTTGTCTTGGCACCTTTATTTATCACAAAAACAGCTCTGTCTTGTCTGTTATGAGAGACTCAAAACAGACAAGACAGGGCACTCCAGGCTACAATCAAAACCTTAAGGATGCAGAGCGCCATCCATTTACTTCTTTATCTGTACAAAATCTGTTTTATTTCAAGCATTGGAGTGAATGAGAGTTGTGCTTTGGATGATGTTCATGAGGTTACTGATGCTCTAGTTGCTTGGGATCTTGATCATCAAGCCTGATGATCCCTATTCAGGGCTAGTTTAGTTTTGTTAAGTATGATTGTAATACAGAATCCTTGGCCTTTTGGCCCTGACTCAGTTGCCATACATATTACATTGCCCTTAATGCTATGGCATTTCTGGAACGCTGATGACTTTACATTTTTACTTTTATTTTGGGTGAGGGCACCAAATTCAACCATCATTGTTCCATCGATATACACAACAATGTCCAACCTTGCTCACTTGGAAGTTGGAACCATTAAAAAATACTTGTATTAAAGGAAAGAAATATTATTATAATGACAATATTAAAAAAGAATGGAAAATAAACTAAAACTAAGATAAGAATGGAAAATGAACTAAAACTAAGATAAGTAGAAGGTACTTCCCGCAGTGAGTCAAACTATGATACTTCTATCAGGATTCAATTGCATTGAAATAATACTGGGAAGGTTGACCACTTGGGAAGTCCCAATGCTTCACCCCTATAAACATCATTTAGAAGCAATGAGTGCTAAGTGGACCATTTATTCTCATGAGAGTTGGGTTCGTGTGAACCACTACTCATCAAATATGAGTCAATGAGTTTGACTCATAAACTACGTAGTTGAATCCTAGTAGAAAAAACATACTTTGATACATTATGGAAATTATCTCCTACTTATCAATTAATGAGAAGAAAAAACATACTTTGATACATTATGGAAATTACCTCCTACTTATCAATTAATGAGCTAAAGGGGCTCTAAAACAAATGGTTCATAAGGCTGAACGCTTGCTGAAGGTTTTGCAAATGGTAGCAAGCTAAGTGGGCTTGATCTTGGGTGAAACTCCATGGTTAAGTGCACTTGAGTTGGAGTAGTACTAGGATAGGTGACCTCCCGGGAAGTCTCAATGCTTCACCCCTATGAGCATCACCTAGATGCAATGAGTGCTAAGAGACCATTCATTTTCACGAGAGGTAACTTCATGTGAACCACTACTCATGAAATATGGGTCAATGAGTTTGACTCATAAACTACATAGTTGAATCCTAATAGAAATATCATAAAACTAAGATTTCAATTCAAAATCAAGAAGTGTGATCTCTAGTTTTTATGCCTAATTTTGATTCTGAAATATATTTCAAAAAAAAAATGTTTGTAAGAATTGGTTCACTTTTGAGTTCTTTCCCCACTTTTCCAAATACCATGTCTCGGTCATCTATCCAATATGTACATAACAATATGTGCATGTTTCCTTGTTTCCAAAGACTTTGAAAATGTCCTTTCCAAAACTGTATCAACCCTCTATTCCCTCTGAGCTTTAAAATTATTTCAGATAAGGATAAGCAATAGTGAATCCTTCTGAGATGCAAGAACCCATCCACCTTTGCTGTATTCTTAGCTATTGCCTATAAATATTGAATTCAGATTCTTGTGATATAAGCAGCTAGGCATCGTTGTCAATGTCACTATGGCTTCTCCATACAAACAAATAGTGCAAATCCAATTGTAGGTTAACCATATCCTTTTCCTGTATGTCATGACATTAAACTGTTTTCAAGATTATCAACATGAAAAGATAGCAATGCCATATCTTCCATAGGCGTGGGGCCATGGATGCAGGCCTGCATCCATATCATCTTATTCTTAAATATTCCTGTTGCAATAGACGCCATCCAAATCTTCAAGCATATATATAAAATTTAATTCCCTGAGCTTTGACACCTTTCTCCCTCTATAATGATCGTAAATCAGTAATGGAATTTTGCTCACTAACCACCCAACAACATCGGGCCTTTGTTAATACTATAAGTTAACTAGTTCATTTAATATAGAATCAAAGCAACTCAGAAAAAGTAGTATCAGTTATTGTACTAGTTTGTGAATTATTTGCAGCAAGCCTTTGTTCCATAAAATACACCATGTCA
>VDFB02080343.1:0-51724 GCA_007258455.2 Sequoia sempervirens
CCCCGTTTTGGTAATCAAACCTTGAAATGAAATGAGATAGGAATGGAGAATGATGAATGAAAAAAATAAGATGTTGCAACTCACCAAACTCTAGCAATAAAGTGTTGCAACCATGTATGAAGTGGCTCCAATGGATGTAGATCTTGAATCTTTCTTGAATGGGATAGATCTTGAATTGATGCTAGCCTGAATCATGGAACCCTACATCACAATTGTGAGCTCAAAGACAAACATGATGTATGATGACTTTCACATGATGCTTGTTGCTTGAATAATACTCTAAAGAACTTAATAATCAGCTCTTGAATGCTCTTGTAAACACTTGATTGCTCTTGTGAACTCAAAATTTCTATAAGAAACTTGTATTTATACTTGATTATGCCAAATTTCCCAAAATTACAACACTACAAGTCGACATCAGATCTAGGAGGATAAAATCCCACCAAGAATTTGAATTAATTCTAATTTTGGGCCACATGAGACTCATATGCCCAAGGTGGTGTATGAGTCCCATTAGACACAAATTATAGGACCATTTTCAAAAATTCTTAGAAAGGTGTAAAATCCAGATCAGGACCCAATACCCTAGGTGGGATTCATATGCCCTAAGTGACGTATGAGTTCCAAATAACTAAATTTGGGATAGACAACCTAAAAACACCTAAATTATGATTGAATATTGATTTATGCTAGGATTATCCTAAAAAAGATACATTAAATGAGTCTTGTGGATGCAAAATAAGGCCAATTAAACCATAAAGAAGCCTAATTATTTAATAAAACTCTAGAAAAGTGTGAAGGTGTATTACAAAACTTTACAACACTCCAAATAAGGTACCAATTAGGTTCATTTAGTTCACAACGACCCAAGACCTAATGTGAATATGTTTGAAATATTACAACACTAAATCAAGGCCATGTTAGGGAGTACTTTTTCCATCATTCCATCTAGACCCCACTTTAGTGAGAGGAGGAACTTGCTTCCAACTCACACTAAAGTAGACCAACATACATGAATAGGGGTCCAAATGTACCAATGCTAGCTAGATAGGATGACCATGATCAAGAGGGTTGTGCAAGCCCCCAGGATCAAGGTCCCATGGAAAACCAACATAGGCACAAAATAAAACACATGAAAATGATATAAAGAGCAAGAACAAGGCATAAACATACACTGCCAAAGACCTAAAGAGAAAAGAGAGACAAAAAAAAAGTGGGGTTGGATCAAGATTCGACCATTTGTCCATCATGATGTGGATTAGGTCTAGGCTTTTTGTTCAAAAAATGCACGCTCACTTTGAGGCAACAAAAATTTTGGCTATCCACTGGGTCAATAATCCAAAGGGGTGAGACACATACACAGATGGCTAGTATGCACTAACAGACACACGTGAGTGGCTATGGGAAAGTCATGCCTTGATCTGGCTTCCTGTCAAACCATACCAAAGTTATACCTCTTGATAACTTTGATAAGGTTCCACACAACAATGAACTTCAAGATTCATGAGGAAAACAAAGCTTCGTATGCTTGGAAATCATGAAAAAGAAAGATGGCTCCATAGGTATGCAAGATGTATTATGCAAGGTCATGACCATATAATTGAAAGTGCAAATGCAATAATAGGGAATGCTCAAAGGAGTATTTGTTAATTCATGTAAGGTATTTACCATAGGGAACATTGTGCCTAATGTCTCCAAGAGAGGACCAATAAAAGAATAAAGATCCGCAACTTAGGGGATGCAACACGTAACACATTAAGCCACTAAGAGGAATGCAATATGCTAAGAGAGATCACGCTCTTGAAAAACATCACACCTAATGACAACCAAAAAGAAAAAATGCATTGCATGAAATAAGAAGACTACAACATGAAACATGAAAAGGAAAAATGCAAAAGAATAATGCCAATGTATGCCCCCACTTTAAAGAAATTGCTAAACACCATGCTGTGAGCAATAACTTTAAAGTAGAAAATGATGAATGATAATAATAAAGAAGACATGAGAGCTAAGTTCGAAATCCCTATGCCAAGCCATATGTTTCCAAATAAAGCTATGTCATGCAAAATAAAAGAGAGAGGTTTCCCCCAAAATGAAACTCCAAACACACATAAGGGATCTATGGATTTGGGGTCAGTATGTTCTTGCTACAATGTTTTCTAGAGAGTTCAGAAATGTCATCATTCCACAAATACACATAGAACTAGAAGAATAAAACAAAGAGAGTGAAAGCAAAGAAAACCCTTTCAGTTCAACATGGAAGAGATGTGAATATCTCGATGCCTTGCATCATGCAAAAAAGGAAAACACAAGACAAATGGAAAAAGATAAAAGGGAAAATATTGTTGGTCAACATGGAAGAGAGACATGAATATCTTGATGCCTTGTGTCATCCCCAAAAGGAAAAAACAAGACATAGAAAAATATAAAGGAAAAGATAAAATATTTATGACATAGAGAAGAATGAAGGTACAAATATTGGAATGCCACAAAGAGAGAGAGATACATCAAACAAAACTGTATGGGAGAACACATCACACACATGCAATCACATAAAATAAATAATTCAAAAGACTAGTAAGGCACATGAAAGTCAACCTAAAGTAGGTCGTCCACATCCCAATCATTTTCATTGTATACTGTAGGTGGACAACTAGCCAAAGGAATAATAGCAAGTTCCAAACTAGGGCTATCACCAAGTTTAACACTCTTCTTAGAAGAATTATTGTTTAAGCTTATGGAAGAGGAAAACAATGTATTCAATTCATTATGCATCTCCTAATCAATTCTAGTAATCTCCTCATCATCATCTAAATTAATCACAACAGGAGGCCGAGTGATAATTTATAAAGAAGGTTTTATCTCTTTGTTGCGGTTGTGCTATAGGATCTTTTTTATTTCAATAAAGGGGGAGAATCATCATGCATTGCTTCAATCAAGTTTGGATTCTGATTTTGTTTGTTTATTTTTTCATTTAACCTGCGAGCAAGAGCACGACGTCTACACCTACTCTCTCTAGCACCTCTATTTCTTTTAGTTTGGTTTTCAAGTTGTGTTTGTGTGGGAGCAGGTTGATTAGCCATAGGTTTCTTTTCTTCCTTAAGGGGAGGAAGGAAAGGAACCATGGAAGGTTATTCAACCACTTTCTCTTTAACTTTGTAAACTTGTTTTATCATAGGAGGTGTAATGGGATTGTTTTCATTCTCTTGGTATTTTGTAGGAAATGGGTGAAGGTCCTGTCTTAAGTGGGTCTTGGTTATTTGGAATTTCTTTAGGTTCAATCATTGTCTCATCAATGATGGTAGGCTTGATTATTGGTTGAGGCATGTTTCGAAGGGATAGTTTCGCTATGTATTTCGCCTTGAATTTTTGATAAGATTTGAAAAAAAGGTCTTCTCATGGTTTGATAGGTTCCATAGGCTTGGCCCAAAAGAAATCCAATGAAAATTTTTCACAGGAAGACAAAGGGTAAAAGCCACTATGATTCCCAGTGAAAATTTCATTTCAAAGGGAAACTTTAAGCATTTATGTACAACTGAAGGGACTACATTCATGGAGCAAAGCCATGGATAGCCTAGCTTCACACGAAATTGGTCTGACTGTGGGATGATGTAGAATGAGACATCTAATGTTTTCAGTCTTATTTGTAAAGGAAGGGTGATCGGTCCCATCATAGGGAAAGTGAAACCATTATGCGTCTTGATCCATGCTTTTGATTTATCATATATATCTTAATAGAGTTCATGTAGAAGTAAGAATTCCTTAGTGATCACATTCTCTCCATAGACGAGATCTATTAATATTCCATTAGTGGGCTTTCCATAGATTTAGCTGACTATGTAAATAGGACCATGAGGCGCATGTTTAAGTATATCCTGTAAAGAGAAAACAATCTCAAGAGGCTTTTTAGTTCGGCCCTTACGAGGAATAACATCTATCACTCCTACCATATCATATGTATCGTGTTCAACAATATCATTGTTGTCATCATGTATGTATCAACATTCATCACATCATTATTTGTGGTTTCAAATTATATTTGACAAATGAAATGTTATGATTAGGCATAAGGGCATATGTGCAGGATCATCATGGAAAAAACAAGCCCTTAAGTGGCAAAAAATTCATAAAAAATCAAAGTTAGGCAACTTGACGTAAAAATTTGAATAAGTTACCTATATTATTTCAAAATAATGTAAGAATGGAATCTATATAAAATTGAATGAAGTTTCTAAACTACTAGGTTTATTTAAAGAAAAAAAATCTATTTGGTGAAAATTTGAAATTTCAATGTAGTAGTACTTAAATTTCAGGGAAAAAATAAGTAGGTGTCTGTTTGGCCATCCTAACCATAATAAAATGATAATTATTTTTTATAAGATTTTAGTTATAAGTAGAGGACTCATGTCCCGATGTGATGAATATTTTTTTTGTAATTTTTTTCTAAGTAAATAATTAATTATGAATTTTTTACTACAAATTTTTAAAAATATAAAAACTCATATGTCTAACCACCTTAACTTGGTCAAAAACTTCATGAAATTCAATTTTTTTTTAATCTTATAGTATGTGAAGCATAAAATGTGACACATGTTTCAGTTTCAAATGTGATACCATTTGAAAGCTATAGATGTTTTTCAATTAGCCTATCAATTAAGACCTTAGTCGTAATTCAAATAGAAAATAAATAATCATTATTTATTAAATTCAAAGTAAAGCATAATTTATATTGGTGGAAAGCTGAGAATCTCCTTTAAAAACCCTTTTCATTTCATCAATTTTTGGTAAACAAATAATCGTCAGCCACATAGCCTATGTGCATACCCATCATATCACCACTTTTTGGCCCATCATGATGCTACACATACCCAAGGTTGGTAAAGATTTGCAATTTTTGGTTAGGATGGGAAACAAAATTATTTCCTTGATCATTAACACTTCCAATGGAAAGTTGAATGAAATCAATGAGGTCTTGCACAAGATGTTTAAGACACTTGCAATGTTTCGTATCATGTCCATTTTTTTGGTGATAGTGACGGTAAGAATTTGGTCTAAAGTTTGCGGGTAATGGTTTATTAGGATCAAGAGTTTTAACATGAGGCAAGGTAATGATTTTCTATTCTAATTGAGTAAACCCACAAAAGTGGTTTACAATTTGAGTGAGGAAGGAAAAGTGGTAAAAAATGACCCCATATAAAATATTTTGGTTTTTGGGGTTTGAATGAAACATTTGGTTCAAGCAAACCAAAAAAGGGTTCGAATGAACCCTAGTTCATGTGAATGAGTTAAATGCAAGGTGGACCCCATCCCACCAAAAAAAACAATGAAAACCCCTTTTTGAAAGGGGGTTCGAATGAACCTTGGTTCGCTCGAACCCCCCTTTTCCCACCTCCCTACTCTTTGGCACAAAAAAAACTATACTTTTTTCCCTTCGAAGCTTAGGTTGAGGATGAAAATGGAGGAGACTTCACAAACCCAATTGGAATTAGGTAGTCCTTGGAATGAGCTATCCAACGACTATAATTTTAATGTGTGTGGGTTTTATTATCTTTTTTTTTTTTTAGTTTTATTAAACATAGGTTTTTCACTGAAAATGAAGCTTTCTGTTCTACACATGTTGAAAAATAGAAGATTATCAATTTTTTTTTTTTTAGAATATGAGTGCACTAGAGATATTGAAGTCCTTGATCCAACAAAAAAAGTAATTGAATTTCGATACATACAAAAAATTTTACACGTTATATGGTCCTCCTATGTTTGAATTGTAATTGGTTTGAATTCAAAAATTGATTAAGGAAAAATAATTCAATAAAAAACTATAGATAACCAAGTGGAAGAACTAGATATCAGAGTTAAAAATCTAAATTCAAAAGAATTTGAATTTTATCCTTCATGGAAAAAAAGTTATGCGTTATACGGTGAGCGTCACTCCTTAAAAATGTTGTTTTATGAAAAAAAATAGTTTTCGAGGAAAATGGAAAAAGAGGTACAATCTGATTCCAAAATTTTTGAAAAAAATATATTTAGAATCTATAGATAAAATTTCATGAAACTCTAGTTTGCATCATCTTCAAATTCCTCATGGTTTAACCGCTATAGGTTCCCAAAAGTGAAGATTTAGTTAGAAAAAAATATTTTAGTGTCCAGTTTGGCCAAAAATTATAAACCACTATTGTGGGATCACCCAAGAGTTGTGTCATTGTGTTGTGAAGGGTATCGGGTAAGGGAGTGAATTTCCTTTACGGGTCCCCATAGCTAAAGGGTATTGCTGCTTTAACAACTACTTGGTTATTGAAATTTTGAGTTGTTTGTTGAGGGGGATTGAATTGAAGGAATCCTTTATTCTATTTTCTAAAAGGTTGAGAATTTTTTTTTCTTACGGACTCAAAATTTTGAGTATGGCTAGAAGTGGATCTTGCATCTCGGCTACTAACCGAATTTTATAATCACAGAGGACAGTACATAAGTGCATGAAGGAAGGGAGTTTCATCATGGTAAGTTTATCATGTATCTTACTTTGGAAATTCTCTATGAAGATATTTTGAAGGTGAGGGTTGGGAACCTTGACATTGATTTGGGAATAAAGCGATTGGTAGCACGAGATAAAGCTAATGATATTTTCTTCTTTTTTCTTTCATTTCATCAAATCATCCAAGGTCATTTTAGGAGTCATATGCACTTGGAAATGGTTTATAAATGCATCAAAAAGTTAATTGAATGAATGAATTGAGTTGTTTGGTAATGAAGAGAACCATTCCAACGTAGTATATTTCAAGCACCTAGGGAAAATCTTAGCCAAGAGTTTGTCATTAAGAATAAAGTCACTACATAAGAGGGTATAAGCGGAAACATGGTTAGAAGGATTTCCCTCTCCCCCATATTTCTTGAATCTAGGCACCTCTACACCTTGTGGCATCGGTGTTTACAATATCTCCAAGGAAAAGGGACTACTTTTCACATAATATGTAGGTGGGCCATTTTGATTTTGATTGATGGTGGAAACTGTCTTTTGAAGGGATGAAATGGTTTGAAAAAGTTCATTTATGAGAGGGTCATTGCTTGTATCATGAGATGGAGGTTAAAAAGGTGAAGGGGTGTATGTGTTTGAGGGACAAGTGAATGAAATGCTTAAAGGTGGTAAGGTGGTAGGAGATATGATGTGCGATGCCACAAAGGTACTAGGGACGCTAGCAGAAATTCCAAAGGGAGGAATCACATTACTAGTTGGTTGCATTGTTGTTGTGACTTGAGGGTTGGTATAGATAGGAATAGAGGAAATTGTTGTGGGAGGAGGAATTTGCATTCCTCCTTGGCTTGTGACGTTGTTTGAGGTTAAAGGACAACTAGTGGTTGAAGTAAGGTGTTTTCCAAAGATCTGAACTATGTTACGCACAAGGTAGAGTCCATCTTGACTTTCAAGCATGCGATGAGTGTTATCTGTAGTGTCAAAAAATGTCATTGGTGAAATTCTCACACTTGTTTGGGCCCTCCTAAAATTGAGCTTAAGGATGCCTTGACTTAGTGTTTTAATGTGTTTAACACACTTGCATTAGGTCTTTCACCCTTGTGAACTAATGTACTTAATTTTTACCTTGCTAAGGTGTTCTAAAGTGTTGTAACACACTTTCACACTTTTTTGAGGTTTTATTAATTAACCAAACCTAATAAATCTCTTTTTAACCTTAATCCTATCTTATTTGGAGTGTTGTAAAGTGTTGTAATATAATTTCACACTTTTCTAGGGTTGTCATTAATACTTGGACTTCTTTATGCTTTAATTGGACTTATTTTTCATCCACAAGCCTTAATTAATGCATTTTTTTTGCATAATCCTGACACAAACCAATATCCGATCACAATTCAGATGTTTTAAGGTTGTATGAACCAAATTTAGTGATCTAGGACTCATTCACCACCTTGGGAGAATGAGTCCCACTTAGGTTTTGGGTACCAATCCTGGGTTTATACCTTTCTAAGAATTTTTGAAAATGATCCCATAAATTATGCCTAATGGGACTCATTTTCCATCTTGCCCAAATGAGTCCCGTGTGACCCAAAATCAAAATTAATTCAAATTTTTGGTGGGATTTTACACTACTAGATCTAATTTTGGCTTGTAGTGTTATAATGTTGGGAATTCTTTTATAATTAAGTATAAATACAAGGTTCTTTCACTCATTTTCACCTAATACTTTTGTGAGAGCATTCATAATAGAAAATTGAAGTCCACAAGAGCATTCAAGTGTTTACAAGAGCATTCAAGTATTTACAAGAGAATTCAAGGGAAAAATTCTTCATCAATTGTTGCAGCAATCTAAGATCCATCATCATGTGAAGGTTATCAAGCATCAAGCATGTTATTGAGCTAGTATTGTTATGTAACATTGAAAATCCAAGATCAAGCATTGTTCTACATCCTTCATGGCCGTTTCATGTTGAGTTGAAAATATACAAGACATAATTTAAGGTATCATTGCTCATGTTTCATGTCCTATGTTGCATGTTTCATGTTCATCTTTCATTATTTCATCATTTGGTATAATTACCTAAAAGGGGTTTGACCTAGGAAAACCCCTATTCACTAACAACCAAGTTTTTCTCCTCTTTACATGTGTGATTGCGGGTTTATAGTTTGAAGAAAAGTGGATTTGAAGCCTTCAAAAGTACCAAAATGAAAAAGTTACAAATGTCGTCAAAGTTGTCAAGACTCATGGAAACTCAGATTAGGGAAAAATATCCATCCAATTTGCATGAAATCAGTGGGAAAGTGCTTATTTGATCCATCTTCAGAGGCTTGCAAAGTTTTAGTTCAAGATTTTGCTCCTGGGACATGTGAAAAAATGGGACTCATCCCCCAGAAGTGGCGAATGAGTCCCACTACAGGTATTTTTCTAGGATTTTTGTAAATTCAGGTACCCTTTTTCCAGAAACCTATTTCTATGTAGAAACCTAGATCTGGGACTGATTCACCCAGATTGGTGAATGAGTCCCAACATACCAAAATTTTAGGATTCTCAGCATTCCAGAGCTCCATCCAGTCATCTTCAGCTTTCCAAGTGCACACCTTTCATCTTGCAACTTGTTATTATGTTTTTCATGTATTTCTAAGTCATTTAGTGAAGCATTGCATCAAACTAGGTTTAAACATATCATCTTGCATTGCATTTGTTTTTCCAAGCCCTAGCTTGGTGGTGAACCCCTCATTAATCTCTAAACATATCCTAGGAAAATCCCTTAGTATATCTCTTTCTCCCATTCTCATCCTTTCATTGAGATCTCTAAGGCATCCTTGAATGTGGAGTATAGAAAGTTTGCTTCCCTAGGTCCTAAATCCTAGTGACGACAAAATTCTATCTTACATTTTGGTGAACCTGCATTTAGAACATCATAATTCTAATTTGGAGTGTATCATCATCCTAGATTTGGCTTGCATTAACACTACATTAGAGTTTGCATTGGTTAATCAATATTATAGGGTTTCAATTTTTTTAATTAGTGAAAGTGCATATAGGTTACATTTTTGCATCTTAAATCATTGAAAAACATCTGAAAACTGCATTTGCATTTAGGTTACAGATCATACAAACTAAAAAGCATAAAAATCACTTAATTTTTTTTTTAAATTAAAAAAAAGCCCTAATTCGTACTCATTCACTGCTCTAGACGAATCAGTCCCAGTCCAAATTTTAAACTACCTTTAACAACATTAAAAACCTCATTTATGTGCTTCCTAAGCCTCCTATTAACATATACTATAAGTCCAGAAAGGTTTGGTACCATTTGTTTAATGCATCTAGGTCAAAAACATCAATTTAGGGTACTCATTTTTGAAATATTTTCAATTTCAAGCATCATCAGATCTGAAAATGTTCACATTTCTGAAACTTTGCATAATATGGATAAATGTACTTTTCACTTTTGCATATACAATGTTTACATTCATAAAACTTTACATAAGTTTGATAAAAGTGCTTTTCATTTTTTGATATACATTTTTTGCATTCTTAAAGTTTTGCATACATTGAATAAAAGTACTTTTTGTCTTTGGATATGCATTGTTTACATTCGTACAATTCCTCCTTGGTTTTAAAGGATATCTTCCATTCATCACCTTCTCTAATAAAGATTTGGTGATATCCACTCTTCAAATCTATCTTCATGAAGTACTCAACTCCACTGAAACAATCCATAATGTCATCTATCCTTGGCAAGGAGAATCTGTACTTGATGGTGATCTTGTTGATGGTTATAGAATCTATATACATCCGCCATTCCCCATCCTTATTTGGTGCTAGTACTGCAAGTACTACACATGGACTCAAACTCTCTTGAATCAATCCCTTCCATAGCAACTCTTGCACTTGTCTATTCAACTCTTCACTCTCTGTTGGAATCATACGATGAGCTGCCTTATTCTGAAAAGTGGCTCCAGGAATCAGGTCCATCTGATGACTAATCTTTCTTACTGGAGGAAAACCTTTAGGTACATTATTACAAATAATAGATTGAAGCGCATTCAACAAATCTAAAACCTCTATAGGTACCTTAGTAGTATCTTCTTTATCAACTCTAGGGATCAATGCAAAACACATATGCTCATGCTTCATACATTATAGGAACTTTCTTCCATCAACCAAACAAATTCTTGCATTACCACATACCTTTTCCTCTGCCTCTTTCAAGGGATTCAACTTATGACGAATCCCATCCTTTTTCAAAGAATAGATGTTTGCATTTCCGTCATGTATTGCTCTATTATCAAACTACCATGGTTTTCCTAACAACATATGACAAACATCTATAGGCATAATATCACACAATACCTCATCATGGTAATTTCCAATCTTGAACTTTACTAGACATTGTTCATTTACCAAGGATTTATGGTCCTTCTACAACCAAGCAATACGGTATGGGCTCAGATGCCTTCTTCTCTCCAACCACAACTTACTAATCATTTCTTTTGAAACAAGGTTATCAATACTACCTCCATCAATAATAACATTGCAAACTCTACCTTCACACTTACATCTGATGTGAAATAAATTCTTCCTTTGAGTTGGTTCATTCTCCTCATTCAACAAGGCTCTTTTGGTAACAAGAACCTCTCCTCTTTCTGCATCCTCAGAATGTGAAGACTCAACATCTTCATCTACATGTGCAACTTTTACATTACCCTTAGGTCTTCTATTTTTCCTTCCTTGATGTTGAGGACACTCATAGGATCTATGCCCTTCTTTTCCACACTGGAAACAGGTTCCACAGAAGCCTCTACTTCCCAGTCCTCATCTAGATCTTCCTCTTTGTCTTTGGTCTCCATTATTCTGATCACGAAGATGGTAGGTGTTATCTCCTTTTGGTTCTGGCTACTACTAGATGCAAGCATAACATGAGCCTATTGATAATGAATCCTTATTATCTTTATGATTCAAAGGTTTTATTTTAGTTGTGTTGGGATCCTTATAAGTGGATGCATAGCTGATTTTAAGCAATCACTTTTTCATTGAGACCTTTGTTGCACAAACAATGTCATTTTCTATGTATGCAAAAAATAGATCCAAAAGTTCCTCAATTGACCTTCCACACTTCTTCGGTGTACCCATTACACACCAAGATGTGATTGCTAGTAGTTAAAAAATCAATAATAATTTTACACGTCATCCCTATCAAAAATATTTTCTTATCAAACAATGTCCATAATCAGGACCCACACACTCATGTCAAGGAATATGATTAGAACTATGGTTAGTCACAATAGTAGGAATAGAAATCTCTAAGAGATAGTGATGGGCTTCGACTGTTGGTCCAAGAAAAATTGATAGATATTTCCCCGCATCTGTTGTTTTGGGCAACCAAGAGATATACAACAACCTCAACAAATCCATGGAATTTTAACGAGCCCACAACTTTTGCAGCACTTCATATTAATGCTACAAACAATGGTATGGTGTAATCAAATTCAACAAATTATTTATTAGCACAATGAATATAAATGGTCAATTATCAATGGTCGACAATTTTAGGTTATGTTATTGATTTTGGTATTGGTTTAGATTCAATTCATACATTTTATTAGAAAATGAGGCTGATTTTTTCCATGCAAAAACATATAAAATTGATGCAGGAGCATCTAGCAGTGTAGGGAAACCTTGCATCACCCAAAAAAAAATTATTTTCTTTATTTTCTTTAGCTATTATGAGTCCCAAGATGGCACTTAAGGGGTATAAGACTGTCAAGCATAAAAAATAGTGAAAAAAAACACTTACTATTTTTAGTAAGTTGGCCTAAACAGGCTCATATGGATGTGAAAATTTACCCCAAGTAGCAGAGTATAAAAACATTTTCGATTGCAAAAGAATAAACTCAATGCCCTGCAGGGTTAGGGAGAAATTAAAGTTTCCTTCTTGGGAAATTTCTCCAATGCAGCTTCAAATTTAGATATAAAACTTTAGAGGCCCCAAAACAACTCAAAAAGAGGACGAACCAGCCTATGGTTGGATTATGTGTTGTAGATCTCATTGAGAGAATTCCAACGATATGAAATAATAGCGAATTAGAAACCTGGATCAAAAGTTATATCCCCGCAAAGTTGGTCCTCTAAAAAGTGAATTTCATAAAAAAAATTCTTCCTAGGTCAGAAATCAAAGGGCGAGACTTTTGGTGCCAAAACAAAAAGGGGAAATTTGAACTTTCTAGAACATTCTAGGGCGGTTATTGGGGAAAATAAAAAAGGGTTAAGTGGGGGTTTTTGGAGGTGGACCTAATAGTGAAAATTGTGGCTCCAAATAGTATATTTTCTTTTTAGAGTTGATTTTGTTGTAATGAATCAAGCCCATGAGGTTGTAACATGTAAGCTTTGAATTTGTAATTTCTTTTTTTGAAAATAATTGAAAGTGAGTCATTTTTCTGTCTCGCATCTTCTATGTTGGTATCTTTTGTTGTGATTTATGTGGGTTTTGAGTGGTGTGACCCTCATCAAATGGTATCAGAGTAGGAGTTCCTGAGCCTGTAACAAAGTGCCAAACATGAGGAAGTTGCAATAGGACTTGTGAGTGTGGGTTGAGTTCACGATGCCTCCAAGACTTGCCAAGTATGGCAGAGGTAGAGGGTGAGGTGGTGGAGGAAGAGATCCACCTCGAGATGAAATCAGAACCCTTAGAAGGCAATTAGAAACCTTGCAACAAGAGGTTTGAAGAAGAGATGTGCAAAGAGACAAAGATGACAGTGAAGATGAAACAAAAGAGGAAATGGAATAGGAAGAGCAAGATCCAATGGATCCTAGAGAAAGAAGATTGTTGTGAGCGATCTCAAGGATTAGGAATAATTTAAATATGGAGAGATAGAGATAGAGATAGAGCAAGAGAAAATGAGGGAGAAACAAGGAGAGAGAGAGAGTGTATGTGTGCACTGAGTAAGAGAGATCTCTAATAGAGAGGGAGATAGATGGAGGGAGAGAAATAGATATAGTAGAGAGAAGTAGAGAGATATAGAAATGGGAAATAATAGGGAGAGATATGAATATAAAGGAGAGAGAGAGAGATAAACATAACTTGGGAAAGATAGAGATGGTGAGAGAGAGACAAAGATAGAAAACAAGATAAATGTATAAAGGGAGAGATGGAAGGAGAGAGGGAGAGGGAGAGGGAGAGATAGAGATAGAAAGAGGGAGACAATGAAAGAGGGGGAGGTTAAGAGAGAAATATAAAGATATAGGAAGTGATATAGAGAGAGAGGTAGAGAGGGATATATAGATATATAGATAGATAGATAGATAGAGAGAGAGCAACAAGAGAGACAGAGATAATGGGATATGGAACAATGCAGGAAGAGGAGACGAGAAGACAAAAATGGGGTGGAAAGAGAGATGGAAAAGATGGAATAATGGAAAGAGGGAGAGGAGATGGAGAGAGTGGGGGGGGAGGAAGGAAAGAGATAAGGAAAATAGATAGAAGGAGGAAGAGGGGGATACAAAGAGAGATGAAGAGAATGAGAGAGGGAGAGATGGAGGGATATAAAGATAGAGAGAGGAAATTATATATAGAGAGAGGTAGAGAGAGGGAGATATATGGAGAGATGTAAGGAGAGGTACATATGGGGAGATATATATATATATAGAGAGGTCTCTTTATATCTCTGTCTCCCTCTTTATCTTTATATTTCTTATTATCTCTCAATCTCTCTTTCTCTCTCCCCTCTCTTTTTCTCTATATTTTTCTTCCCTACTCTCTTCCTCTATCTATATTTCTTTCATTTGTTCTCTCTATCTATTTCCATCTCCCTATATTTCTCCCCTTACTATTTTTTGCTATCCCTAGTTATACCCCCCTCTCTCTCCCCCTTTCCCTCTTGATCTCTTGATCTCTTGACCTCTATATATATCTATCTCTTATTTCTCTATATCTCTCTATCTCTCTCTGTAAGTGATTATATCTTTGTCTCTCAACTCCTCTCTTTTCCTCTCTCTTTCTTTATCTATCTTCCCATTTATATCTCTTTATCTCTCCATATTTATTCATTTATATCTATATCTCTATTTTTGCATCTCTAGGTCTTTTTTTATCTCTTTGTCCCCCTCTCTATTTCTCTCTCTATCTATTTTCCTCCTAAGTGTGTAATGGGTACACTAAAGAGGTTTTAAGGCCAAGTTATATCCTTAATCAAATGACATGCTACCCTGAGCATAACTCCCTAGGGACATGATATCCTTGGATTGTTGGCATGTAATGACTAATTAAAAGTTACCTTTTCTATCTCACTCTTTAAATTTCAATTTCTATTATAAGTTTGAAATTCATTTTATTATATAAATTATATAACAAAAATCCCAAATAGAATTATTCTACAATAATTAATGATTTAATAAGATAAAAATAATTATAAATGAAATTAATTCTAATAAGTTTTTAATTATTATTGTAATTACATAAAAATACAAATAATTAAATTAAATTTCAAACTTAAATCTAAATTTAAAATTAAATAAAATAAACTCAATGGAAAGTCAAAATATATCAAAATACAAATATTAATAAACACAATATTTTTAAAAAATTAATAACAAATCATAAAATTATCAAGTTAAAAAATGGTTAAATATAAAAGTAAAACTATTTTTTATATCTATTAGAATTGAAATATTAATAAAATATGACCTAAAAATATAATTAATATATTACAAACAATATTAATATAAATTCAATATTAACAAATAAAAAACTATATAAAATATTATTAAATAAATTAAATTTTAAAAAGTAAAATTGTATTTCAAATAAAATATGAAAAATAAAAAAAAACTATATTAAAATTGTTAAAAGTAAAATTATAATTTTTATATTAAAATTACAAGTAACACCAAACTTTAAAAGTGAAAAATAAAATGAACCCAATTCAAAAGATAAAAAGTCAATTCATAATTATTGATTTATTATAAATATTATTATTATTAAAAAATATAAAAAATTATTATTATTTATCTAAAAATATATATAAAAACTTATTATTATTTATCTTTAAAAAATTTAAAAGAAGAAAAAAAATCTTATCGTCTGTTTTCTTGATTTAAAGCTAAGAATGGATAAGAATGTAGTTTTTTTAATTATATACTATAATTTTTAATACTTTAAAAAAATTGATGGTTGAGAGATAATTTCAATAGTCTTGCATCCTTCTCTACAATTTTCAACCATTTATTTTAAAAAGTAGGTTGTTCACTTCATATAAGAAACACCTTTGGTGTAATGAAGATGTAGTGCCTCTCATGTTCTGATACTCTGATACTGCTTTGGTGTGTGTGTTTTGCTTCAGTGTGATTTCTAGTTATGTTCTGATGCATATTTGATACTTTGTTTGACAACTTTTCTACAATGTGTTGGGCATGGCAGATAGTTATGCTTATTTGCTTACGATAGTTGGAATTATGTGTGGGATGCTCATGTTATGATGATGTTACTTTGTGAGTTATTTTGATGATGTGATGCCTAGATTATGTTTACTGTATTTGATTCGGGTGAAGGAGACAGGGTGGCATTGCTGAGCACCCTACCTCACCATAACTCTCCTTCACAATGTGTTTGACTATGAATTATTTGCATATGTATATGTTGTTTGATGTTTTATGTTATGCAGGAATGTAGGTACCGGGTGTCGACTACACCTGCATTGTCAGGTCTGAGCACATCCTACAGACCCAATGGTTGATGTGGTTAGGGAGTTGGTAAGAAAGTACCCCCGCCTATGTCAGTGGTTGGTCCAAGGATTGTTCATGTTGTGTCCGTACTTCATTCGTGTGGGTATGGTTGTTAATTAAATCATTTTATTTCATGAGTTTTATAAGTGTGTTTATGGATTGGTCTAGTGCTTTATGATTTAAATTAAATGCTAGTCTATGGTGCAAAATATTAAATTAATGAAAGGTTCAATATTGCTTATGATATTAATACTTTGGAAAATTATGGTGTACATTAGCACTTTTATTGTTATTTTAAAATGTGAACCTATCCTTTAATCTAAATCATTAAATTAAATAAATAGTTAGATAAATTTTTATGGTTTATTTTTAAAAGAAATAAAGTTAAGGAAATCATTATCTTATTTGTTTTAATTAGAAAAAAATGATTTAATAAAATAAATTTTAAACTTCAATTATAATTAAGTGAAATGTTGTTTAAAATTATTATTAATTAATTGTTTATTTTTCAAAAAAATAATTTTATTAAAATGAAATTAAAATATTTAAAAGACATATTTTTTTGGTGTAAATTAATTATTGAAGATTCTTCTTCCAAAATTGGAAAATGGCAGAAATGGTGGGTTAAGTGGAATTTGCATGGGAAAGTTGTCGGAAAATTTATGACAACTTTTGATTTGGTTTTTTGGAAAAAGGTATATTTCTAAATATTGCTTTTTCAAAAAAGAAAGAGGGACAAAATGAAAAAATGTCTGCAACTCAAAAAATTATTGAAAATTTTTCTGAGGATTAGTAATTTGTGTGGTCTTTCATCGATTTCATCTAAGATTCAATTTTTGGCTTGCACTGGGTTTTATTGTTGAATCCGTTGTTGCTGGGGTTTTGAATCTCCACATTACAGAAGATTGTAGCTGGCTAGAGTCACACATCATTCTGTCGTCGAATCAAGCATTGCATAAGACTCCAAGTAATTTGAATTTCATAATTTGATCTCTGTAGATTTAGTTTTTAAAAGGAGAAAGGAAATTCTATTTGAAAGAGAAAATATGTTTTCTATGTGTTTGGGAAAATCCCATTCTCTGTAATTATTTCTTCTTGTCTGTAGATTTCTCCTTCCTCTCTATAATTTTCATTTTGGAATTCCTATTGAAATTTCATTTCCCTTTGTCTTTGGAATCTTCTCATGCCAGTGTACAAGTGGTCACCCTTGAAAGAGTTTCCCTAATTAACTGAAAACCTAATTAATTTACCTAGTGGGTTGGGTTAGTTATCACATAACAAGATAAAAATATACACCTCACTTATGCTGTTAGCCCTCCCAAAGGCTAAGGACAGGTGGGAAGACCTGGTCGGTAAGGTCACTACCTTGTCTTCACAAAAGATAGATGGGTCCGCATGAGTCACCCTATGGGGCGACTTTTTGAAACAGGATGTCTGGTTAACAATAGATGGAGGAAGCTCCTAGATTATAGGTAGTTTGGTGAATCCATGAAGGCCATGCGATGAAGCTCTCCCATTATGCCCCTTTGTTTCCCTTGTTCTTGTACCTCTAAAGTTGTTCTAGTTGTTTGAGTTGTTTATTTACTATTGATGTTTATGTTGTTCGTAGGCTTGATTCTTGCGATGTGTGTCCTTTATGTTTGAGTTTGTGGCTGAGGGTTCTTTCTTATCGACTCCTTGCACTAGGGGTATTCCTTCAGGTCCACACGATCAGGTGGAAATGTGCAATGCACCCATTGGGTCCCCATTTGTGATCGTGGCGTGGATGTAGTTACAGTGATCTCAAAGTTCGCATGGAGAAGATTGTACCTATGAAGAGTACTCTTTCATTATTATACTTTTGTATTATTGATTGTACCCTTCCCAATGTTATAAGGGAAGTGGCCTTGTAATGTAACTTTGATTTTATATTGTGTTGTATTTGTGGAAATATATTCCACATTTGTAACTTTGAACTTTGAAGATGAATATAGTATTATGTGATTTATGTTTATGAATTTATATCTTATTCTTCTTGTACTTATATCATGTTTTATTCTCGTTTCTTTCTTCTACTTTAGTTAGTAAAATTTATCATTAATTGTTGGGTTCATTTAAGTAACACACCATGTACCCCATAGGATTGGGTTAATGCTTTATGTTATATCTATGTTGTATATATGTTTATTTGTTGCATTGTGTAATTGTTATTTTCAAAAAAATATATTATGTATTTGTTATAGTTGTCCTATGGGGTTTGCGTGGTAGGGCATTACAACTTGGTATCAAAGCCAAGGTTAACAACACTGGGTACTGTAGGTTAAGTAAACCCATTATGTTAATATTGCTATGTAACTTTGAACTTATGTAATCCCTTTCTTGTTGCATAGAATCATGCCTAGGGGTTAGGGATGTGGACGTGGTCATGAAGCTGGCTATCATAATTCTCCACCTCATAGCTCCCATGAATCAGAGCAAGAGGAAAATCAGGGTTCCCAGAACAACCCTCCAGGTGGAGGCCCTAATCTAGAGTAGCAAATTCAGGGTGGTGAGCAGTTGCATCGACTGTTGGAAGATGTTCTTGGCCGTTTGGGTCCTAGGAAGGATGAGCAATGGGTGATCAAAGAGAGAGAGTGGTCATCGAGGAGGAATGAGATACTAACAGATCAGGATGTAGTGGCCACTAGACATATGAGAGATCTCCTCAAGGCACATCCTCCTATTTATGATGGCTTTGGTGGAGGTTTGGAAGCTGAAACTTGGCTTATTGATCTAGATCGATGCTTTGCTATGCATCCCTACAAAAGTAATAATAGGGCAAGGTGCACCATCATGCACCTTAGAGGATTTGCATCCACATGGTGGTGTTTGGAAGAACATAAATTACACCTTGACATTGGTTTAGTGACATTGGAATTGTTCTTAGAATGGTTCAGGGCCCGTTTCTTATCTGATCACTGGAGGCAGTGCTGGGTAGATGAATTCTATGACTTGAGATAGATGGTAATGTCCGTAGAGCAGTATGAGCACCGCTTCTTTGAGCTTAAGTAGTATGCCATAATTGCTAATGATGAGGCTATGCTAGTAAAAAAATTTGTCAGAGGTCTGAATGTTAGGATTAGTGGGGGTGTCTGAGTCTTTGCACTGAAGATGATGGAGGTTGCCATTGAGAAAGCTCTCCTTGTGGAGGAGAATTTGACCTTGGCTTTAGGAGGCCACGTTGGAGTTCAGATTGGTAGTACTCCTGCTGCAGGTGGTGGTTCACGTGGTGGGAAGTCTCAGGCTGTAGGTCCTTCCAAAACTCATTCTGCACCTACTAAGGGTGGATAGTAGTAGTTTTAGTCAAAGAACAAGCCCTCACAGTCTCATTAGAGCAATAGATTTCAGTCTAGGAGGAACCATCATTGGTAGAGATTGCAACATAACCGGGTTGAGCAGCCAACACAGTCCTCATAGCCTGCACCTAGCTATGGTAGCTATTAGGAGTCTAATGTTCCGTCTAGTGTCAGATGGTTTGGCCATGGTACAAGGTGTTTCAGTTATGGACAACAAGGACATATTTCTAGACAATGTTCATAGAGGAGCACTGCAAGGTTTAGTCAGAGGCTGGCAACATCTGAGCTGACCGTTGGAGATGTTGGCAGGTCTCATCAGGTTTTTACACGGTAGATAATCATCAGGCCAATCACTAGGGCACTGTGGTGGAGGTATTATGTTTGTTGCAAGGCACTCCTATATCTATACTTTTTTATTTTGGTACATCAAATTCCTTTATTTCCCCTTCAATTGTTAAGTATTGTAATCCGGTTGTGGCAAAGCAAGGCATTAAGTGGCATGTTGAATTAGCTTTTGGGGAAAAAGTGTTAGTGGAGTCTCTTGTTCTAGGATGTAAGTTGGAGTTTGGTTCAGTTGTGACTTCAGTGGATCTTCAGATTCTTCCCCTAGGTTCTTATGATGTCATATTGGGGATGGATTGGTTGAGTGCACACTAGGAAATAATTGATTGTCGTCGTAAGTCTATTCATTGTCAGGATGATTCTAGAGGTGAGGTTGAAATTGTTGGCATTCAAAAGCCTATCTCCTTGAGGATTATCTCCATAATGTAGTTGAAGAGGTGTTTCTGTCAAGGGTGTTAGTTGTTCGCTGTCTCACTTAGTGACCTGGATATGGAGGAGAGTCGAGAGATAACTTTGGATGATTATCCTCTCCTGGAGGAGTTTTTTTATGTGTTTTTGAGTGAGATACCTAGGATGCCACCTAAGCGTGACATCAACTTCTGAATTGATCTCATTCCAGGAGTTAAGCCTATATGTAAGGCTCCTTATAGGATGATAACTCAGGAGCTTCAAGAACTCTGGTTGTAGTTAGAAGAATTGTTCAAAAAGGGGTTTGTCCATCCTAGTGTTTCCCCTTAGGGAGCATTGGTCATTTTTCATGAAAAAGAAGGATGGTTCACTCCGTCTGTGTATTGATTACATGCAACTGAACAAGGTGATAGTGAAGAATCGCTACCCCTTGCTGACGATTGATGATCTCTTTGACCATATCAAGGGAGCAAAGGTGTTCTCTAAAATTGAACTCAAATCAGGATACCATTAGTTACGGATTGCTGAGGAGGATATTCACAAAACTGCATTTCGTACCCGGTATGGACATTATGAATTTACTGTCATGCCATTCAGGTTAACTAATGCACCCTCCATTTTGATGAGCTTAATGAATGGTGTTTTCCGGACCTATCTAGACCATTTTGTGCTCATGTTTCTCGATGAAATATTTATCTACTCTAGATCCATGGAGGAGCATGAGGAACACTTGAAGCAGGTGTTGCAGTGCTTGAGAGAAAACGAATTGTTTGCAAACTTGGCAAAGTGCAAATTTTATAAGTTTGAAGTGAAATACTTGGGTCATGTGATCTTTGGAGAAGGCATCGCTATGGATCCCTCAAAGATCCAAGCTATTATAGATTGGCCTACTCCCAAAAGTGCTCCAAAAATTCATAGCTTTATGGGATTTGTGGGCTATTATTGGCGGTTTGTATAGGGTTTATCTAGGGTTGCACATCCCATCACCTCTCTGTAGAGGAAAGGAAAGAAATATGATTGGTCAGAAAAAGTTTCAGTTAGTTTTTCAAACTGTTAAAGAGAAGCTGACTAGTGTGCCTATTCTTGTTGTTCCTGATTCGACTCAGGACTTTGTGGTTTTCACAAATGCACCATTGGAAGGGTTAGGGGTTGTTTTGATGCAGGACGGTAGGGTGATAGCATATGAGTCACGTAAGCTCAAGGACCATGAGCTAAATTACCCTACTCATGACTTGGAGTTGACCGTAGTTGTTCATGTCCTGGTAAGGTGGAGGCATTTCTTGTTAGGCCACAGGTTTGAGTTGCACATTGACCATCATAGTTTGCAATACATTTTCACAAAGCCGAATCTTAATGTTGGATAGAGAAGATGGATGGAATTCTTCTACCAGTATGATTTTGAAGTGAAATATATTTAGGGCAAGGAGAATGTAGTGGTAGATGCTCTAAGCCGTTGCTGTCATGAGTTATCCTCTATGACTCTTGAGGTTGATCTAAAAGGTCAAATTCTTGCAGCATTTCCTTCAGACAACTAGTTCTAGGAGGTGAAGTTGGAGATGGAATTGGGTAGAGTGCTTGAGGGAAGGTTTACTAGTTATACTCTTGAGTCCAATGGACTTTTACGATGTTTAGGTCGCATATATGTTCCTTTCTTAGAGAGTCTTCATACCCTAATCATGTCTGAAGCTCACCGAGCTCCTTATTTGGCTCATCCAGGAGTTAAAAAGATGTATGTAGATCTTTGTCCATTGTACTTTTGGGTAGGGATGAAGAGGGATATAGCAAATCTTGTGGCGAGATTCCTGGAGTGTCAGAGGGTGAAGGTAGAGTACCATCATCCAGCAGGTCTTTTGTAGCCCAATCTCGTTTTAGAATGGAAATGGGATATTATATCTATTGACTTCATTGTTGGGTTTCTGATGACTGCACATCGGCATGATGCTATCATGATCACCGTTGATAGGTTGACCAAGGTGGTACATTTCTCCCCTATTCGGTCTTCCTATACTACATCATCTATGGCTAAAATTTTCATGGATGACATTATGGGGCTGCATGAGATTCCATGAAGAATCATTTTTGACAGAGATCCAGTGTTCACTTCTGTGTTGTGGACCTCATTGCAGTATTCCCCGAGAACACAATTGAACTTCAGTTCTGCTTACCATCTAGAAACAAATGGTCAGACCGAAAGGGTCAATTAGGTTCTCAGGGACATGCTCCACATGTATGTTATGGATCAACATTATCGATGGGAAGACTATATGCATTTTGTTGAGTTTTCCTACAATAACGGTTACCACAATTCAATCGGGATGCCACCATTCTAGGATTTGTATGGTTGCCTATGTCAAACACCTCTGAGTTGGGACCGTTTGGAGGACAGGATTCTTGTTGGGCTAGTGATGCTATAGGAAATGGAGCAGCAAGTCGCTCACATCAGAGAGCACTTGGTAGCAGCTTAGGATCAACAAAAGAAATACACTAATTCTAATAGGGTTGATCATTAGTTTTCAGTGGGTGATCGTGTGTTTCTTCATGTGCATCCACGAAAGAGCCCTATCCATTACAGAAAAGGCTCCAAGTTGGCACCTCATTTTGTGAGTCCGTTTGAGGTTCTAGAGAGGATTGGACCCATTGCTTACTATTTAGCCTTGTCGCCTAGCCTTGCACACATTCATGGTGTGTTCCATGTTTCTGCTCTTAGGCCTTACTTTCCTGATTTATCTCATATACTAGATTGGAATGCTCTTCAGGTCGAGGACATGCAGCTCACACTGGAGCCCATGGCTATTTTGTAGCACAAGATACTCCTACTCAGGGGCAGAGAGATTGATCAGGTGCGGGTCCAATGGGACCCAAATGATGAGACTTCAGTGTCATGGGAGGATGCATCTTGCATCCGAGCGTCTTTTCCTTCTTTTTTTTTGGCTTCCAGGAGTAAACCTATTTCTAAGGGGGGAGGATGTAGTGCCTCTCATGTTCTGATACTCTGATACTACTTTGGTGTGTGTGTTTTGCTTTAATGTGATTTTTGGTTATGTTTTGATGCATATTTGATACTCTGTTTGACAACTTTTCTGCCATGTGTTGGGCATGGCAGACAATTATGCTTATTTGCTTATGATAGTTGGACATATGTGTGGGATACTCATGTTATGATGATGTTACTTTGTGAGTTATTTTGATGATGTGATGCCTAGATTTTGTTTATTGTATTTGATTTGGGTGAAGGAGACGGGGTGGCATCGCTCATCCGTGAGTGCCTTGCCTCACCATAACTCTCCTTCACAATGTGTTTGACTATGAATTATTTGCATATGTATATATGTTGTTCGACATTTTGTGTTATGCACGAATACAGGTATTGGGTGCTGACTCCACCTTCATTGTCGGGTCTGAGCGCATCCTACAGACCCAATGGTTGATGTGGTTAGGGAGTTGGTAAAAAAGTACCCCCGCCTATGTCAGTGGTTGGTCCAAGGATTGTTCATGTCGTGTCCATACTTCGTTCGTGTGGGTATGGTTGTTAATTAAATCATTTTATTTCATGAGTTTAATAAGTGTGTTTATGGCTTGGTCTAGTGCTTTATGATTTAAATTAAATGCTAGTCTATGGTGCAAAATATTAAATTAATGAAAGGTTCAATATTGTTTATGATATTAATACTTTGGAAAATTATGGTGTACATTAACACTTTTATTGTTATTTTAAAATATGAAGCTATCCTTTAATTTAAATAATTAAATTAAATAAATAGTTAGATAAATTATTATGGTTTATTTTTAAAAGAAATAAAGTTAAGGAAATCATTATCTTATTTGTTTTAATTAGAAAAAAGGTGATTTAATAAAATAAATTTTAAACTTCAATTATAATTAAGTGAAATGTTGTTTAAAATTATTATTAATTAATTGTTTATTTTTCAAAAAATTAATTTTATTAAAATGAAATTAAAATATTTAAAAGGCATATTTTTTTGGTGTAAATTAATTATTGAAGATTCTTCTTCCAAAATTGGAAAATGGCAGAAATGTTGGGTTAAGTGGAATTTGCATGGGAAAGTTGTTAGAAAATTTATGACAACTTTTGGTTTGGTTTTATGGAAAAAGGTATATTTCGAAATATTGCTTTTTTGAAAAAGAAAGAGGGAGGAAATGAAAAAAGTGAAAAAATGTCTACAACTCAAAAAATTGTTGAAATTTTTTCTGAGGATTAGTAATTTGTGTGGGTTTTAGTCGATTTCATAAGAGAAGATCTGATTTTTGGCTTGCATTGGGTTTTTTTGTTGAATCCATTGTTGTTGGGGTTTTGAATCTCCAGATTACGGAAGATTGTAGCTAGCTAGAGTCGTGCATCATTTCATCCTCGAATCGAGAGTTGCGTAGGACTCTAGGTAATTCTAATTTCATAATTTGATCTCTGTAGATTTAGTTTTTAAAAGGAGAAAGGAAATTTTGTTTGAAAGAGAAAATATGTTTTCTGTGTGTGTTTGGAAAAATCCCATTCTCTGTAATTATTTCTTCTTGTATATAGATTTCTCCTTCCTCTCTATAATTTTCATTCTGGAATTCCTGTTGAAATCTTGTTTCCCTCTATCTTTGGAATCTTTTCAGCTTTAAACCTCTGAAAATCTCTCTTGTTTGGGAACCCTTCTGTTCCTTGTATTTTCTCTATTCGAGCACTCTGGAAATTTTTACACTTCTCTTTTGTTGTGCTATATTTCTTTCATGGGAAAATTGTTGGATAAAATAAACATATATATGATATTTTATTATGTTCTGTAGCTTTTAAATATTAATGTGGAGGTTTTAATATATATGTGTGTGTGTGTATATATGGGTATGTGCAGGATCATCATGGAAAAAATAGGCCCTTAAGTGGCAAAAAATTCAAAAAAATCAGAGTTAAGCAACTTGACGTAAAAATTTGAATAAGTTATCTATATTATTTCAAAAATAGGTAAGAATAAAATCTATAGAAAATTGAATGTAGTTTCTAAACTACTAGATTTGTTTAACAAAAAATCTATTTCATGAAAATTTGAAATTTCAATGTAGTGGTACTTAAATTTTAGGGAAAAAATAAGAAGTAGGTGTATGTCGACCACCCTAATCACAATAAAATGATACTATTTTTTTATAATAATTTAGATATAAGTAGAGGATTCATGCCCCAATGTGATGCATATTTTTTTGTAATTTTTTTCCAAGTAAATAATTAATTATGATTTTTTATTACAAATTTTAAAAAATATAAAACTCATGTATAACTAACTTGGTCAAAAATTCATGATTTTTTTTTTTTTTTTGTAATCCTATAGTATGCAAAGCATAGAATGTGACACATGTTTTGGATTCAAAAAATGTGATACCGTTTGAAAGCTATAGATATTTTTCAATCAACCTTTCAATTAGGACTTTAGTCGTAATTTGAATAGAAAAAGAATAATAATTACTTATTAAATTCAAATTAAAGCATAATTTATATCGGTGGAAAGTTGAGAACATCCCTTAAAAACCCTTTTCGTTTCATCACTTTTGGGTAAAAAAGTAGTCGTCAGACACAAACCCATCATATTGCCACTTTTTGGCCCACCATGATCCTGCACATACCCATATATATATATATATATGCATATATATGTATATATGTTTGTGTATATTTTTTGTGCATATATTCAGTTTATTTTTTGCTTCAATTGCAATAGCATTAGATGAATTGATATATATTTATTTCAGTATATATATATGCAGGAAATGTGAGTAAATAATGAAAAATAAAAAATAAGTTATTCTCTGGAAAAAAATTATGTATAAAGGGGAAAAATGTTTTTTGTAAATTCTGTTTGAAAATGTCTTTTAATTTAAGTTGTATTTAGAATATGAGGAAAATGAAATTTGTGATTTAAAATATACTATAGAATTTGATTTCATTATTTTTCAGTCAAACTGTACAGTGATATATTAGAATAGCTGTTTAAAATAAATAAATATTAAAATCATATTTTGAACTTAGAAGATTAATATCTTAAATCAGCTTTTTACTTTGAACTATTTTTTAAAAAATAAAGATTAGATTTCCATTATCTTAGAAAAATCAGAATTTAGAAGATTCTATGTGGAAAAGATTTAAATCTAGGAAATAAAATATAGTTAAAAAAATTGAAATTAGTGAATGATTTATAATTGGTTTTTAATAAATTTAGTTAGTATCTTTAATTTTTAAAAAAGAAAGTTTATTTTATTATGTTTAGATAAATTATGGAATTATCATTGCTACATTTTTTTAATTAGCTTTTTAGCAAGTTTATAGACTTAGATATTTAATAAATGAATTATTTAAGTGTAGGAAGATATTTATTAAATTGATTATTGTGTTTGGGATAAATAGAAGTATTAGTGAATTTCCTTACTTTGATTTTTAATTGATGAAAATGGTTATTTGATTGAGAATTGGATGTTTATTATTTAAATTCCTTATAGTTAATGATATGGTGTTATTTAATTGGATGTGATATTTTACTTTGTTCTTGTGTGGATTAGCGTTATCTCTAGAGGTTAGGGAAAGTGTGAATGCATTTCTATGTTGAATCTTTTTGGTTCATGTTGATAACATATGGGAATTTGTGGGTGGTACCCTCTTGTGAGTTATTATTCTATTGGTTGAACATTATGGTACCTGTTTCTTGGTTTTGGTTTTTGGGCAACCATAGGGGAGAGTGGCTCTTCTTGGGGCCAGTGTACAAGTGGTCACCCTTGAAAGAGTTTCTCTAATTAAGTGAAAACCTAATTAATTTACTTAGTGGGTTGGGTTAGTTATCACATAACAAGATAAAAATATACACCTTACCCCTACCGTTAGTGCTCCCAAAGGCTAAGGATGGGTGGGAAGACCTGGTCGGTAAGGTCATTACCTTGTCTTCACGAAAGGTAGATGGCTCTGCATGAGTCACCCTATGGGGCGACACCTTGAAACAAGATGTCTGGTTAACCATAGATGGAGGCAAATCCTAGATTATAGGTAGTTTGGTGAATCCATGAAGGCCATGCGATGACACTCTCCCATTATGCCCCTTTGTTTCCTTTGTTCTTATGCCTCTAAAGTTGTTTTAGTTGTTTGAGTTGTTTATTTACTATTGATGTTTATGTTGTTCGTGGGCTTGTGTCTTGTGATGTGTGTCCTTTATGTTTGAGTTTGTGGCCGAGGGTTCTTTCTTATTGACTCCTTGCATGGGGGTTGTTCCTTCAGGTCCACACGGTTGAGTGGAAACATACAATGCGCCCATTGGGTTCCCAGTTGTGATTGTGGTGTGAATGCACTTGCAGTGATCTCAGAGCTCACACAGAGAAGATTGTACCTATGAAGAGTACTCTTTCATTATTGTACTTTTGTATTATTGATTGTACCCTTCCCAATGTTATAAGGGAAGTGGCCTTATAATGTAACTTTGGTTTTATATTGTTTTGTATCTGTGGAAATATATTCCACATTTGTAACTTTGAACTCTAAAGACATGAATATAGTATTATGTGATTTATGTTTATGAATTTATATCTTATTCTTGTTGTACTTATATCATGTTTTATTCTCATTTCTTTCTTCCACTTTAGTTAGTAATGTTTATTGTTAATTGTTGGGTTCATTTAAGTAACGCACCATGTACCCCATAGGATTAGGTTAATGCTTTATGTTATATCTATGTTGTATAAATGTTTATTTGTTGCATTGTGTATTTGCTATTTTGAAAGAAAGTTATTATGTATTTGTTGTAGTTTTCCTATGGGGTTTGCATGGCGGGGCATTACAGAAAGAGTCATATTTAAATAAAATGCATAATAAAAAATATTTTAGTTTGTATTATTTCAAATACTTATATTTTTTTATTTACAAAATTAATTTTGGAATTTCAAGTTTAATTAAATATTTGATTAGAGAAAAATAATAAAGACAACATAAAAAATACTTTTTTTTTATTTTTTAACATTTTAAATATATACTAAAGTTAAGTGTTTAATCAAATGTAACATTAAATGTGGAATCAAGTTTATTTAATCGTGTAATGGTAAAATTAGCATACCAATGTCATTTTTCATTTAGTTTTATACATATCTTCATGGGAATTGTTGGAAGCTTGTGTTGTCATTTATCACAATAGACCTTTGTTGTTGCATTGATACATCAACCTATGGAGATGCTTTGATTGGTTGCATTATGTTGTCATTAGTAGTATCACTGATGTCAACCTCTAGTATTGCTTTGATGAGCATGTGTTGATGTTCAACCACTTGTGTGGTTGAGTTGTTGAGAAGGTGTTTCAAATGTTGAGTTTGAATTTTATGGTGCTTGGTTTCCAAGCGCGTTTGAGAAAATTTGAATAAAAGGAGAAATAGTGCACGGTAAAGAGTGTTCATTGTAGCAGAGTAGTGTTCAGTGTTTTGCTCTGCATTTCTTCATGGTTGAATATCTGCTTGTGTAGTTTGGATATGATTCTCAGAGGTGTTTAGAGGTGTTATATCTAGAGTTTCTTGTTTTAGATCAAATTGTGCAGAGAAAGTTATGTTCACCAGTGTGTGAAATGTATAAGCAGTGTTGTTTGGGAGAAATAGTTTTGCTCTGCATTTCTTTGCAGTTTGGTTTTTGGAATTATGGATTTGGAAGTATGCTTATATCACTATTATATATCTTCAATTTGAGTTTTTTGTGTTTTGGTGCTCCGTAGGGTTGGATTCAGGTGTTGTAGTATGTGGAAGGTTAGCTGGTTGTACAAAATGAATATGTTCTTCTGGTGTATGATGTTGCAAAGGATTTGTTTGATTTCAAGGTGTTGATGGAATATTCTAGATTGTGTTAAAGTGATGTGTATGGTACACGAGTTGTATTTGGATCAAAGGAAGTGTGTACTTAAAAGTTCGATAGTGTTAACACAGGTTTAGATGACCTTAGATGTTTACACTAATTGCAAATATGTTTCATTATTTATGAAAGTGTGGTGTAGCATGTATGTGTGTATTTGGGTTTGAGTTAAGGTGTGATGCAGTCTACCTTCATTACTCTCCATTGCAAGAATATTTTGGTGCCGACATAATTTGATTTGATGGAGGATGTATGAGTGATGTGTGTAATGTGAAGAGTGAAAGTGCAAAATGCAACGTGAGCTTTAATGCCTAAGACTATTGGAAGCAGTGAGCAGAAGGTGTCTACATTCTATAGAGGGAGTATAAATTTTTTGGTGAAGTAGTGGTGAAACTTTTTGTTGCTTTGAGATGGATTTCTCATTGTAACAATATTCTTTCTTCTACTTTCTAATCTAGCAGTGAGCCCTTATTTTTTGTTTTGGGGAGTAAGTCCTCAGACAATGAGCCTATTGTATTTGGTTTTACAATTAATTTATATTGTGAGCTAATCCTCACCGTGGTTTTTCCCTTCTTGGTTTTTCCATGTAAATATGTTGTTCTCATGAGTTTGGATGTGTTTGTATTATTATTTCTCATGTTTACATTTTTCTAATGCATGATAAGGGTTTATAGAATAATGCAGATCTAAATGTTAATGGGGGTTTTGATGCTTTACTATACAACTGATTCACCCCCCTTTGAGTTGTCTTGTGCATTCAACAAGAATATCTTAATGCAATAAAATATCAAGTGATACAAACTTGGGCTAGGTTTTTCTTGTGGCTCAATTTTTATCTATCTTCATTTCATCATTTTTGCATTAATGTCAAATTTATAATATGTATCAAGAACTCATCCCAATATATCAAATTTGAAAGACTATGATGTTCCTATTATACAAAATGACTCAAACTAACAAGAGATGGATCTATGTGATCTCAATGTATGTTAGCCAACTAAATTGGTTGTCTGATGATGATGTGTCCACAAAGATGTCTAAATATGAACACCTAAAGATGTATCTACTAATGCTATCGAATGTAATAATCCTTAGCCTTAAAGGATAGTGACTCAAAGATAAAGAAGATGAACCCTTTGAATCTAGGTAAGGAGTCATAGAAATTTTATGGCACACAGAATAAATAGAGAAAAAAAAAGCACAAATTTAACACAATATTTATATGGAAAACCTAGTAAAGTTAGACCAAGAAAAAACCACAAGAAAATATCTTTCATATTTTTATTTCTCAAGAAATTCACAATTACAACAACCTCCAAAAGCTATAGAAAATGTGAGTCCAAAAGAGTGTAAGAAATCTAAGTTTTAGAGTCCTTTTCAAACAAAACTTTCCAAAAACAAAAGTTGTGACTCAAGCAACTACATGTCAAAAATTTGTCAAAATTACCATAAATAGGGAGTCCAAACAAATTTAGCTTCATCAGAAACCCCTTCGGTGTAATGCCATTTAGCATCTAGGGGGCTACTACAGCCCTCTGGGATCCCTATCATTTCAACCTTTGGTTGAATAGTAGGCTTTTGGTCATGCTCATGATAAGGAAGCTAAGGTAGTGGAACAACTTCCTACACTAATCTTGAGAGGAGAATAATGCAAAAAATTTATAGATCTTTAATAGTTATAGAAAATTAAAAAGAATAAACATAAACATCATGCATACCGTGACATAGTGATTTACGTGGGGAAAACTATTTCAGGAGAAAAAAGCCACCCAATAGATTATTCAGAAATCACAAAGATTACAATGTACTTGTAGAGAAAGCTTCTCAGAAGAGTGTCACCACTAGAGATCAAGAGACAACATGACCACTATCAAACTATCAAAAAACACCACAATACCACATCCGTAATACAATGCCCTCATAAAATAGGGTTACATTCTGGGGAAAGACAGGCCAACAAAATATCTTCTATTAGATCTAAAACCTAATAATGATTGGTCTAGATTTACAATATATCATTATTTAATGTTTGTTGGCCATTTTAGGAGTTTTTGAAAAAGTTAACATGCTCACATTTCACTCTATCCAACCAATGTATACACCTATTGATGTAACTAGGATATATTTATACATCCCATTGACAATAACCCTTATATAATTGCAAGGTTGAGACACATTTTCCCAACAAATATCCCACTTGTCATACACCTTGCAAGAGCAACATAAGAGTGTAAACACCGTCTCTTTAATTGCTAGGGGCTGAAAGACCAATCTCTGAACACCATCTGAACTTTAGTTAAAGAATCAACAACATTCATCAAAGTCTCTACCTTAACCGGCTTTACCCGGCTACCTTCGACCATATCTCTATCAAAATGATACTGTACATCAATGTGCTTGGTCTTGGCATGAAATGTCAGGTACTTGGCTAGACAAATAACACTCTGACTATCACAATAAATTATAACTGCACCTTGTAGAACACCATCTCTTAAGCCAAATAGATTCTTTACAAGCATGAGTAGCTTCCATATACTTTTCTTTTGAAGTGGACAAAGCAACCATAGCTTTTCGCTTACTCTATATTATGTTTGTCCTAGTTCTTGGCCCATAGGCCTTGATGTTAAGTTAGAAGGATTTGATGTTGGGATTATGTGGTGTTGGACTTTTGGTTGTGTCTTGTCTAAATTTTTGCCTTGTAATTTAAAATAGAATTTTAGAAGACTTTTAAGAAGAATTATGGTATATTTTATGTTTGGTAATAGCCTATGCCTAAGGTATAAGGGTTAGAAGTTTTTTTCATCATTTGTGTCCTTTTTAAAAGTGTTTAGGACTTTTGCAAAAATGGGGAAATGGTTTTGGTGGTTGAGTTGGTTTGGGAGGAACTTACTTCCTCCCCTTTATATCTCCCTCCTTATGGAGAGGAGGGGGGTTACCATGCCATTTTATCTCTTTGCATTTTGAGTTTCTTTGTTGTGAGGAGATTTTGGAGAGAAGGAGGATATCTTGTAAGAGGAATAAGAGTCATCCATTGTAGAGATCATTGCTAATTGAGGTATTCTTCTCTCTTGTTTCTTGTATGATTACTATTATGTAAAATCATTATGGAAGATTTCGGTTGAAATTATCATGTGTGATGTTGTCTTTGTCCCAATGTGTTGTTGTCATTGTTCTTGTGTATCTTTTTAGGGGAGTTGACCCCGTCTTATTAGAGGAGCTTAGTGTAGGGGTATTGAGTGGCTACGACTCCCACACTCAGGGGCTTTCTTGATGTGATACGAGTATCCCCCTTAGGTAATGGCCATTATAGGGGCATGAGTACCCTATTTGTTCATGGGTTGTGAGCATCCCTTATATGTACTTTGCACACTTTTGAATGGAGGAATAAGGGGTTTGGTATGGTGATATGGTGTGGTTGGTGTGTTGGCATTGTGGCATAAGTGTGGATTTTTATGTGGTGATTATGATGTGGAAGTTTGATTTTGATATTATATTTATATACCTCAATTTGGTTGAGCCCCTACTCCCCCTTAAGTGGTTTTCCCTTGGGATAACCAATGTGGTAGACTTGTACTTGTGTTTCCTTGGTGTATGTGTAGTTTTTACTTTATGTGTTCTTTTGTTGTGTTGAAGTTGTGTTTGTGGCTAAGTGGTTACCTTTGCTCAGGGGTAGGTTGTTCTACAACCCTATGGATGGGAGGAGAGCCCATCGACATCTTCTTGTTTTTTTTCTTCATTTCAAGTTTTCATGTGGAGTTATTGGAGGATGCTATAACATTTTGCAAGTCTCTTGGAAGGAAGGGATGTTATACTTGAATCAAGAAAGATGTCCTTACCTTCCATGGTTTTTGCACTTTCATTTTCTATGATTCATTTGCAATGAGTTGTAATATGTTTCTTGAAGAGATTGGCATAAACAATGTTTACTAGTGGTATTCCAAATATTTATTCAAGTTGTGCATGTATAAAAGAAGGAAAAGTTATTTTGAATACAACCTTAGGAAATTGTGAAATATGAATCTAAATTGTGTTCTCTTTAAGTATAATTAGAAGACTACTATTTTTATGAATGTAATACAATATAAAGGATCCTGAAATGTTCTTTGTTTTAAACAACTAGTGAAAACAAAATCGCATTACTAAAGGATACTTGTAAAAAAATATGAAATCTAGTAATCCCCTTATGTTGGAATTGTGAAAAAGGGGCATTTGTATAAATATTCAATATGCATATGCAAGATCAATAGGAATGAATTTTGATTCATGTTAATGTAGCTGGAATGCACGAAAGCGAACCATAGTTTAATCTTGAATTTAACAAACTTCAGTATATTGGTGCAACTACAATCAATAAAACAAACTAAATACCAAGCAATGATAGTAAGTTGGATTGGAAAAGAAACAAGTACTAGCATGAAGTCAGTTAACCTAATTTAATTCTGGATCTTCTTGAGGAATGATGGTAATATCTAACATACTGTTTAAGTTAAGATTTAATTTTTTAGAAAAGAAAAGAATAGATATCAAGTTTTGAGTGCGTCTATCTGGAACTATATGGTAAGGTAGAAATTTTATGTAGGACAGTTGTGTGAATGTCACCCAGGGCCGTGGCTGGCCAAGAGCAAGGTCGCACGCTACCAAAAAGTTCACCATTTTTCTTCACTGGCAACTGCGTAGCATGGAAAACATGGGGTTGGGCATGATAAATCAATCACTACCTATAACACATTTATACCAGTAAGTTGGCCATGAAGTAGTCACATTGGGTTTGTAAAACTTTTCTGATCAACAACAATCATCGCCATAGAAAGTAGACCTTAGTTTTGACTACCTTCAATCCGGTCTGAATATTGTTTCCTTGTAGACATAACATTTTGGCAAATGAATCAGTCAAGAGGGATTGTAGTATACAACCCCTAAATAAATGAAAAAACCTTCATATTCAAATCATGCAATGGAAGGAATTAGAGGTAGTTTCAGTCTAAATGATCTTCCTAAAGTAACTATCAACCTATCAACCTGTGAAGCTTCAATTAGTCATTGTAATTAACCGATTCAATTAGGGAAAAAGAAAATCATTCAGTTGAGAATCAGTTGTCAGATCAAAAGATATAATCGTTCAAGAATGTCACTAGACTAAAAAAAGATATCAACGTAGGAGTTAAAAATAAACCAATTTGGTGTTTGAGTCACCCAATTAAAAAAATATATATCGATATGGTTTTCCTGGATGGCGCAAGGACCAAACTCTGAATTATGATTTAGATAACTTAAGATAATTGTAATTTTTAGTTAATTAACCAGTATAATAGTTCACCGGTAAAGAGCGGTTTGGTAGTTATATAATGATTTTGGTTGAGGAAAATTTAGGGCATGACAGAGATACCGAAGTTAGTCACAAATTGTGACCATGCATTGGAGAGTAGGATGGCAGCCCCTCCTTTACCTCTAGTATGGTTAGTATAGTATTGTACATCTTTCCAAATAAACTTAAGATTGGTTTCCAAAGTAAATCCAGTAACTTTAAATTCTTGTAGAAGAACCACATATTTATTCTTTACATTGTTCAAAAATCTTCTTAGTATATGCTTCCTATCATGGGATTCTATTCCCGTGACATTCCAAGAGTAGTAGTTTAACGCCATCCTTGGTTATGGTTAGGTACTCTTAAAATTCCTAAAACTTTCAAAACAATTAGAAATTCTATCCATGTTTTCTTTCCTTTTGGGAAAGGCCTTTGTCTCAGTCTTACTACTGAGTTTCCTTTTATTCTTTTTCTTAATTTTAATCCATCCCTTATCATCCTCTAAACGCTCTTCATTTTCCCACAATTTTTTATTATTAGGGCAGGAATATTTTGTTGAGAGATGTCCCCCTCCATGATCTCTATGTCCTCTAAAGACTCTTTGACCCATACAAGGTCATCATCATAGTTTCTTCTCTTTTCCTCCTTCTCGGGATTTGATTGGTCTAGAGGAATTACTTCATGTTCATGATTTTTTATAAAGTAGTAATCCTTACTTGTATCGATTATGGTAATTGCTTCCCTTTCCCTATCCTTTTCCAAGGCCATTCCATGGATAATAACTTGTCTAGGCTTGACATTGGGCAAGGGGATTTTTAATGTTTTCCTTTTACAATAGGGTTTTCATTGGTCCCCTCAAAATTTCTTTCGATGTTTTTACAAAATCCCTTTGTATTATCAATTTCTTGATAAATGCTAGACTTTGATTCTAGTTTAGCAATGTATTTATAATCATTATATTGACTCATAGACTCCTTCCCATCACTTCATTTGATGTTGGTAAGATTACTCCTATGCTTCCCATTGTCTATACCCACAACATGAGTATCCTCACGTCCTTTTATAGGCATAAGTAGTGTGAGAATATTATTGGTCTTAGATAAATTTTGTTTACTAATGCTTCCTAATAAGAGATCCTTTCTATGTTTAGGTTCAAAATAATCAATTACCACACTTGAATTTAGTATTCCCTTATCAACAATAAGTTTTCTGACAAGGTTTCACTTTTATTATCAACTACCCTTCTAACTTCTTAAGCAGTTCCTCTTGTATATTCTTGTCTAAGACCAAAGAAAGGGAAATTTTTTGCCCTTGTTTAGAGTTAGGAAATGCATGCAATGGGGTATTTTCATTATAATTTTTTTCTATGCACATTGACTTAAAGCTTTTTAGTTTTTTTTCCCAATCTTGAGCCTATTACATGTGTCTTTATTTTTAAAGTTGTGGACAATGTTTTTAACCATTGAGGGACCAATGGTGTTCCTACTAGATCAGATGTCAACTTCAATAATAGAGGAACCTTAATACTTTCATTATTGTCCTTACCAGTTCTTCATTAAATTATCATTGATTCTAGATTCTGGACATTTTGGATACCTAATATCTCTAGAAGAGTTGCTATTTTTAGTATTTTCATTAGCAATATTCTGTCTAGTTTTTTCTAGCACTATTTCTTGGGAATTCTTTTTGTGACCCTATCTAAAGTTAGGTATAGAATTTTGATTCTTATTACTCTCTCTTTTGGGGTTCACCTCATTTGAGGTACAAAGAGTATTATCTATGGCATGGCTATTGGTCCCATACTAAAGGACCCCTTCAATAATGAGTTGGTCTTTGGGAAAGTAAACCATATTCACATTACTGTCCCCACAACCATCTTCATTTAGGTTTGTTTTGTTAATAATTTCACTATTGTAAGAGGAGGACTTCTCTGGCATGTCCTAAAAATTAGGACTTTCGTCAACCATAGAAGCTGGAGAAAGGGATCAATTGATTAATTCTAGGGCTTTCCCTAGTAGTACAAAAGTGAATACTTTCATTGTCAATTCCTTGATAGCTAACATGATATAGGTTTGAGGAGTTGGGTTTTCCATTGAACCTTACTACAATTGAACCCTACATCCATTGAATCTCCCTGATTAGACAAAGGGTCAATTCCTTTATTACCTATGTCTTCCTTATCCATTTTTCATTAATAGTGGGGTGAATAGTGCTACAATTTAATTTAGGGTTTTTTCCTCTATTTTTGACAATCAAATACTTTCTTCTATGATGTAGGAGGAAAAACATTACTCTCTCAAACATTCAAATCACAAAACCAATCTTAGGAAAAACCCTTCCTTGATTCAAAATTCAATAAAGTAAAGATTGCAACAAACTCAAATTTTATTTATGCAATCACAACTTTAAATTACATAATTGCAATGAGAACTTTATTTTTGAAATTCCCTCACAATTAAAACAATCTGTAAACTTTGTGTTGATTACATATGTCTCTCACACCATACTTTTTCCCTCTTTGTTGGTTATTTTCCCTTCATACACAACTACTTTTCTTAAACTTCTTTTTATTCAAATCAATCAAAAATTTACAGCTTTAAATCTACTTGCAACTTCCATCAAATTTCTTAAATCTTGGAAATTTATCTTCTCTCCTTTCTAAGGGAGATTCTCCTCTTGTCAAGCACTAATTTCCACACAATCTAAGTGTTTCCCTCAACTTTTTCGTGCATTTTTAATTCCAAGAATCTATTTGATTAGGCACAACCTCCTCTTCTCTTATGCTACATGTGCTCCTACTAAAATCTGCCTCATCTTTATTTGGTTTTCAAAATAAAACTATTGCAACCCCCCACATCTACCTCTTAGCAACCTCTTTTCAATTTTTAACTCCTGCACAACCTTTTGATGAGTGCAATTTCAATTGCTCAAATTAAATTGAGGCTCAGTCTTATGAAACCCCTCTTTCTTGGTCTCTTTCTATACCTATCCTTCCCTCCTTGTTTGATTTTAAAATTTGCATTTTTTATTCCCAGATGGCGCCTTCTTGCCTACACCATCTCTTCATTTCCTCCATACTTTTTCCCCCCTCCATTTCCACCGGCCCTTTCAAAATATTGCCTATTCGCCTTCCAAAATCCTATCAACCTTCCTTTTTGCTTCAACGATTCCATTCATCGAAGATGGAAAGGTATATTAAAAACATTCAATCCAAGATTTAAAATTTTATTGCCAAGACAAAAATGAAAATCAACTACGAACCAAATTTGGATGATGCTGATTGTTATAAATCTAGGATGCTCCTGCATTAGGCATTTTGGGTAGAAATATTTTGAGCATAAGCTCACAATGGTAGAGTTGAGTAGTTGCACTCCTCTTCTAGGTTGCCTTCAACCCGCAATGAACTCCTTCGCTGTCCAAGTGCTGAAAAAATAATCTTTCTTTTTCCTTTTCCAATATCATGTCGGAACATGCACCACTTCTCTCCAACAAAACCACATATTCCTCCTTTTCCACAGCCCAACCTCCTCCACCAAATGCCTTCCTCACTCCTCTCCTCCTCTGTGGATTCAAACCCACCTTTAACTGTCCACCTCCACCAAAAAAAATTTGCAATATCTTCAACCATCTCTACACACAACAACACACCATCTAAAACATCTACATGCTTTGGATTTCTATCCATCCATTCTTCCATCATTTCATTTGAAAATGCAATAACATCACAAAGTTGTTTTATCTCATCTTCATTTGCAACTGCAATATGAAAGTCCATTGCAACACCTTCCATATTCTCGTTAGCTGCAATCTTTCGTTCATCTCCCTTGATTGCACCATCAAGCTTCGACGTCCACTCTTCCTCAATCACCAACAATTGCGCGAACAAATCTGTTTCAATTTCACCATCTCTTGCAACCTCTTCACTTCTCACCTTATTCCTTTCTTCTTCTCTCATCATACCTTCCTCATGAAATGTCTCAGTTGCTACTATTTTGATAGGGGCTACATCTTCCTCACTCTTCATCTCACTCTTCTTCACCACTTTTCTCTCACTTTTCCAAAATTGTTTTCCAATTTATTGAGCCTTGCCTCGATCATTCCTACTTCTTCATGAACCATATTTTCCACTATCCTTTGACTTCTCATTCTCCACTTTCTCCCAATACTACTCCCAAAATAATATTTGTATGGGTCTCTTCACAACCCAATCCATCTTGCCTATTGCAATATTCCACAACTTACATTCTCTACATCTCCATGGTTTGTCCCTCTCAGTTCTCAATTTTTTGAAACTCCACACCTTGGAAAACTCTACCACTTCATGCACTCTTCTCTACCCACAAGTCTTGGTGGATCCTCTCTACACTTAGGAATACCTGCTCTAATACCAAATGATGCAGTAGGAAAAACACTACTCTCTCAAACATCCAAATCACAAAACCACTCTTAGGAAAAACCCCACCTTTATTCAAAATTCAATAAAGCAAATATTACAACAAACTCAAATTTTATTTATGCTATCACAACTTCAAATTTCGTTATTGCAATTACAACTTTATTTATGAAATTCCCTCACAATTAAAACAATCTATAAACTCTACGCTGATTACATATCTCTCTCACACCATACTTTTTCCCTCTTTGTTGGTGATTTTCCCTTCCTACACAACTACTTTTCTTAAACTTCTTTTTGGGTAAGTTCATAAAGTTGAGTCCACGAAACGTGGAAGTTTTTTACTTAACCAAAAAATTGAAATCGGCATTGAGGAAACGGGATCTCGATTTTAATAAATGGGATCCTGATTTTTAAAAGTCAGGATCTCGTTATGGTTCAGGATCCCGAGCTTGAGATGGAATGGGATCCCACTTTTTAAAAATCAGGATCCCGTTTCCCATCGGATCCCAAACTGATGCAAAAGGCATGGGATCCCGATTTCTATAAATCAGGATCCCGTTTTGTAGAAATCGGGATCTCGTTTTATATTGCTATTTATTTTTAAAAAAATAGATTTCACTGCACAGCGGACGGGACCTTGAGTACTGGTGACAGCGACCCCCACAATCAGCTATAGGTACCCGCCTACATGCCATTTTTTTGCTTTTTTCTATTTTGAATTGAAATTTTGAAGAAAATAAATGAATTTAGCATTTTTTTAAAATTTATTTCATGTTTTAAGCATTTTTTTAACTGTTATAGTAGAAATGAATAATTGTAAAAATAGATGAAAAATGTAATGAAACCTGAAGGTTTTTTAATAAAACTGAAAAAATGAACCTTGAATTGTGTTTTAGAAACAAAATTTAACTTTTGAAACATAAATTGTTCGATTAAACCCAAAAAAATTGAATTTGAAAACCCTAATTGAAACAAAACAAAAAAATTGCATTTCAAAACCCTAGAAATCAAAATGAAATAAAAACATTGCATTTACAAATCCAAATCAAGCTTTTTGAAACCCTGAATTCAAATCAAATGAAAAAAATTGAATTTGAAAACCCTAGTTTGAATTGAAATGAAAAAATTGCATTAAAACCTAATTGTTTAAAATTGAAACCCTAAATTGAATTGGAACAAAGAAATTGCTAAAACCCTAAATTGGAATCGAATAAATCATTTTGATTTTGAAAACTAAGAATAATTTGAGCTCAAAAAAATTCATTTGCTTTGCTTAAATGTTTTAAATTTTATTTGCTTTGTATGGAAAAAATGATATATATTAAACTTTAGTTTCAATGTTAAATTATAATTAGATTAGAAAACAATATGTTAAAGAATAGTTAAAATTCATAAAGTTTATCTTGATTTTTGTTTGCAAATTTAGTTAGCAAATTCGTAAATCTAAGCGCGTACAATTGATTCCAATTGACACTAACTTGCAAGTCTAAATTATGCCAAGGGCCACCCAAACTTCACCCTAAGTTTGCTAAACCCTAGACCCTAAACTGTAAAATCTAAACCCATAACACTAAAGCATTTGAAATTTATGAACCCTAGACCCTAATCTTTCATTAGACATACCTAAAATTATGTAGGTTCAATGTCAAGAATGGGTCTATTTGGTAGATTTATGAAAACTATTTTAAATATCTAGAATGCCATAAAAGTATAATTATAGCAATTCCAATTGGAAACACTTGGGTACATATATATCATATGAAATTTAAATCTAGGAAGGTGTCTATTATATCGGAGAGTTGATAATACATGGAAAGACGTTTGTATGGGAATATATGTATTAAGAAAAACATATGGTCACATGACCTCTATAGGATTTTTAAGATGTGATCCTAGATAATAATCCACCTATCCTCAATCATAATGGATTCTTTAGCGATTAAGAGAGATTCAATAACCATAAAATTACCTATATTTTGATGCTATATAGATTTATGTGGAAGGATAGAAATGCATCAATAAGGAGACCAAGATGGAACCATTTAACACCTACAAGGTACACCTATTACATGGGAAAGGGAGGAGGTACATGATGATAGTTTGGAGGAACTACATCCTATTATTACAATTTAGAGATAGGAGGATGATTCATATAAAAGAAATATAATTAAATATTTATATTATTTAATATATTATATTTAATATAATATATTAAATAATATAAATATTTAACATCATAAAATATAATATAAGATTACAATTAAGGATAGGTAATGTTACAATTTACTTGGGGTTTTTTAATGAGGATTAGGCTTAAGATTAAATTAGGTTTGTAGTAAATAGTTAGGTTACAATTAGGAATATATAATAAATATTAATATAATTATAATACAAATATAAATTAATTTAAATATAATATAATATAGGAATACACATTTAAGATTAGGTAAAGGTTATAATTTAATTAAGTTTCAATTAGGTTTACAATTCAATTAGGATATGGTTAGGGGTGGGGATCATTTAGCATTCTATTATTGTAGAGTATGGGTTACATTTAAGATTAATGTTATTTTTTGTGATATGTATAGATTGATTCATTTTAACATGATACTTTTTTATTAGAGGGGTAAACACTTTTGACCCAGAGCTAGATGGAACCAATGAGGCTATAGTATGACTAAATTTGGACCTCACTAGACATCTAGATCCCCTTAAGCCATCCTATCACCTTAAATTGTAAATCAATTTCTTAAAGAGTCCCAATATGACAAATCTCTTAAGGGGATCAAAGAAGTTCTTAAAATTTGGTGAAGTTTCCCAAGGCAACCAAATTTAACAATAATAAGATCGTGCAAGATTATATGAATGAGATTTCATGATCTAGGTTCATCAATTGAAATAAGAGTAGATCTCAATCAATTATTCCACAAGAAAATGTTCTTCACTAACTTGCAAGTTCATTAAATATTCCAAGGGGCACCAAAAATTTACCCTAAGTTTTGTAAACCCTAAACCCTGAACTCTAAAAGCTAAACCCTAAACACTAAACCATTCATTTTGTCCTACCCAGCACCATAAAGTGAAATTTGGTTGTCTTAGGAAAATCCACCATATTTTATTCCCTTATGCCATGTAATTTTGTCCTAGGATCTTACTACATGTACATCCCCTTAAGTTATCCTATTACCCTAAACCTTGAACTCTAAAGTCTAAACCCTAAACCCTAAAGCCATCATTTTTTCTTTAAGGCTCTTAATGAAATTTGGTTTCCTTGGGAAATTTCACCAAATTTTATTCACTTGAGCCATGCCATTTTCTCCTAAGACCTCATTAGGCGTGAAATGTAAGCCATCCTATCACCTAAATCATAATTCAATTTTCTTAAGGGGATCAAGAAGTTCTTAAAATTTGGTGATCAAAGTTGCCATCATGATCTAGGTTGAGTGATTTAGAACCAAGAGTGAATCTCAATCAGCTATTCCTGAGAAAATGTTCTTCACTAACTTGCAAGTTCATTAAATATTCCAAATTCTAAACCCTAAACACTAAACATTAAACCATTCATTTTGTCCTACCCAGGATCATAAAGTGAAATTTGGTTGTCTTAGGAAAATCCACCAAATTTCATTCCCTTATGCCATGTAATTTTGTCCTAGGATCTTACTACATATATCCCCTTAAGTTATCCTATTCCCCTAAACCCTAAACTCTAAAGTCTAAACCCTAAACCCTAAAGCCATCATTTTTTCTTGGGCTCTTAATGAAATTTGGTTGCCTTAGGCAACTCCACCAAATTTCATTGCCTTATGCCATGTAATTTTTTCCTAGGATCTTACTACATATATCCCCTTAAGTTATCCTATTACCCTAAACCCTAAACTCTAAAGTCTAAACCCTAAACCCTAAAGCCATCATTTTTTCTTAGGCTCTTAATGAAATTTGGTTGCCTTAGGCAACTCCACCAGAATTCATTACCTTATCACCATGTATTTTTTCCTAGGATCTTCTTGCATGTAAATCCCCTTAAGCTCTATTACCTAGGCCTAAACTCTAAAGTCTAAACCCTAAACCCTATAGCCATCATTTTTTTTCTTGAAATGCTCTTAATGAAATTTGGTTTGCCTTGGGAAACTTCACCAAATTTTATTCATGAAACCATGCCATTTTCTCTTAGGACCTCACTAGACATAAATCCCCTTAAGCCATCCTATCACCCTAAATTGTAATTCAATTTTCTTAAGGGGTTCCAATATGACATTTCTTAAGGGGATCAAAGAAGTTCTTAAAATTTGGTGATCAAAGTTGCCCAAGGACCAACCAAATTTAACAATAATAAGATCCTGCAAGATTATACAATATCAATAGTTAATTGTATTTTCATTCAAGTAACATGTGCCTTAGACATATAAATGAGGCTTACATATAATTTTATCATCCTATTTCAATTATTTAAGGTCATTTATATTGAATGGTTTAAAGGTATTTATTAAACATGTATCTTACATCTTGAAATTACAAATCTAATGCAGGTTCACTCATATCTTAATGATCACATGGATTCATTCAATAATATTCGCAATCCACCTCCACGCCATCCATCTCCAACACCTTCACCTCCACCTCCACCCACTCCACCTCGTAAGCCCCCACCTCCACCACCTGAAATCAATGAACATGCTCTTTTGCAAGCACAAATCAATGCTTCTGCTAGAACCATCCAAGATCAAATCAACATTATTCAAAATGAAGAATGTGTCGCACCTCCTGTGAGGATGTTCGCATCTAGGATGAAAACCCTTGTTGATGCTATCAGGGCTATGGATGGGATCATAGATGAGCATCAACAATGGCTAGAGGAGAGGAGAACTCATGATTTTGAAAAGGAAAACACAAAGAAATGAAGATCTATATAGTAGAGAGCCATAATAGTTTATAAATTAAAACAATGGTCTTAAATAGTTATGAATTTATAAATTTGGCAAACGATGGATATTTTGTGTGATGAATTTATAAATTTGGTTCCAAATGGATATTTTTAGTGACATGAATTTATGATTTTGGTTCTAGATGGATATTTTTAGTGACATGGATTTATGAATTTGGTGGAATTTATGAACTTATAATGAATAGTATATAATAGTATATATTTTATGACTATCTACTAGATCATGATTTCTCTTGCTGAAAAATTGTAATATATATGTGTGTGTGTGTGTTAGACATAAAATGAGATTTTGTGAATGTTTCAAGTTTATTGTTTAGTATGTATGTGCATGTATTAAAAATTTTCATATATAGTTCTTAAATTTTTAAATTTGTATGTATGTACGTAGTTTAGTTTAATGATTTGTACGCATGCAAATTATGTACTCTATTTTATTTAAATTTACATGTACATACATTTAATTTTTAATTTTGTATGGACATGCTCTTGAGTTGAACAATCAATGTATATATATGTGTATTTCAATTAAATATATGAGTTTAATATATATATGTCCTATTTCAATTAAATATATGATCTTAATATATGTATGCACATGGATCTTCATTTTCTATGATTTAATGAAGGCGCACATTTATATCAAGCATATCATGGATGATTTTAACATTGATGATATCATCAATCCACCACTTGAGCCACAGCCAGATCCGCCTCCCTCCCCCCCTCCACCTCCACCTCCCCCTCCCCTTCCCCCTCCCCCTCATATGCCACCTCTAGCACCTATGGCATCTGATGAGGCTCGCTTGAGAGCACAAATAAATGATCAAGTTGCATCCTTACAAAATCAAATCAATGCTATGCAGAGTCAAGCATTGATTCCTCCACATGTGAGACGTTTTGTATTTGCAATGCAAAACGTTGTTGATTCCATTAGGATGATCGATTCTGATCTTGATAGGCATAGACGAGACATAGAACAAATGAGACAATTTTATTTTGATGGTCTCTCTTACAAAAAAATATTAGACCTTAAAATAACGAAAGCACATCTAGCCCCCTACTTTCTTGACCCCGTTACTCGACAACCCATTCCACCCAACAAATCTAGAATATCCATGAGGTGGTGCATACATCCGCAGATGAGTGTACATTTTTGGGATCGATGGTATATGGTTTTTAATAGTCCCCCACATGCTAATTAGGAGTTCCCATTGTATTTTTTGAGAAAACTGTATGTAGAGTTTGTTTTGGGGTAAAAGCCCAATTATTTTAATTTTAGATCATTTTAGGGTGTTGGTGGTGGCATGCCACAACAGAGATTAGGGGCAAGGGTTTATCCCCGATGCCCCATGCATGCACAACCCCTTGTTGTTGCTCTTGGTCCTCCCATTCCTGCACCTGTACATCATCAAGCTCTCGTATCAACATTAGGTTCCCTTAGTACACTCACAGGAGACCTTGATCAACACACTTCTATGATAGCGAGTGGGGAGCATAGAGATGATGATGATGATGGAGGATTTTTTATGGAGCTGGGGTCCGAGTACCGCCCAGAGTGTCGGTGACCGCCCCCATATATGTACCAGTTTTCACTGGGCATGCTATGGACTGATGTAAGTGCCACACCTAGTTCGTGGACAAGGAGACTGTGTTCATTCCGGGTCACATCAGCTCAGCTTGTAGAGTTCCTTGTAGTGCAGTAACATCACCTCGGTGAACACTACTTAATACGTGTATAAATATGCATCTAGATGTATCGCTCATTTTATAATACTTTTATGGTTGTATATATCAAAGAAAAGTTTGCAAATACATTTTTAACAATCAAATTGTTTAGTGTGGCTGCATGACAATTAACGATGCAAGGGCAATCATCTATTCCACAAGTACATACATTGACACTGGTCATACTTGGCAACCCTTATGGGGTATTTTGATTTAAATTTTTAAAATTATATATGAAATCATAAATTATTTAACTTGAGTTTTAAATTTATAATTGAATCACATATATGATTCAAATATTTATGTTGGTTTAGGTGAGTCAATCAGCATCCACATTGATTCCTCCTAAGGGATTGTCAAGCACTCCTCCACTATCGAGCGTCATAGATCAGGGGCAGGTACATTCATATTGTAAATTTGTTTAAAGTTTACATTAGTATAGTTACAATTTTATGAGTTTTGAATTCACTAGATATATGAAATGCATGCATGCACACTTGTAAATATTATAAGCATTAAATGTCTATGTACATGTATGTCTAGGTTGATACCACAATAAGAATGGGCATTGGGCAAACATTTGATGTTGCAGTTACTCGTGAGGCCATTGATTTCCAGGTTGTTTACAAAACTTTCTACACAAAATGTGCAAACTTGAATATATATGTATATATTAACCTAATTAAATTGTACATGCTTTAATTTTGATCTTGTAGGACTTTGTTAGTGTAACTTTCAGCCCTGACCCAGACATAGTTACACCACCAGGAGGACATGTAGAGCAGGTTCCAAATCAAATGGTAATTTTTTTTTTATTATATTTAAAGTCAATTATAAATTTTAAATTGAAATATACATAATATGAGATTTTTACATATTCTTTCTTCATAGCATGAGACACATCTTGTAGTCAGAAAGCATGTACGCATTGTGTCCCTGGAGAGGTTGTTTCCAGTGGCACAACCGTATCACTTCCGCAGACAATTAAATAATATGATAAATTCTGAATTAAATTGAATTAAAAAAATTTAATTGTAGAGTTGTACATCTAATTCAAATTTCTTTGTCTTTTTTATGTAGATTGATTTAGAGAATTTAGAGGTTTCTTCAGGTGCACCAAAGCATCTAGATGTAGATATGATGGTAATTTTAATTCTTGATGGATTATAAATTAAATTGTCATTAAATCATTTTTATTGTCTTTACATCTAATTTCATCTTCTTATGTAATGAGTGTTTTGTGTCATCCACATAGTCCTATTATGGTGTGAAGAGGTCTCTTGATTATAGAGACAATACATGACCTAGAAACATGTGATTTTATGTGTTATATTTGTTTATTTCATGGACTATATTTCTTGTTTATCATGTACTCTGTTGGACTTTATTTCATGTGCGCTTAATATATTGGTTTAATGCACTTAATATGTTACATAAATTATGGACTTTATTATTGTTTTTGAAATTTTAATTTACACATGTACATTTATGCATTTTATGTTCATAGTCAAGACATTAATATAGGACATTAATGTGAAATTTAGTGATCTCATACATGGATTAATATAAGACATTTTAATATTTACAATAATCAGTCAATAAATCATAATTTACAAACAAAAGCAATCTATTTATATACCAAAAATTTAGGGTCTAAACCTGAATTGCGTTAAAATATGGGTCAAGTGGACATGGATCTTATGCTTAAAATGTGTAGATGCACTTCCAAAATCTACATAAGTTATTATTTTAATATTATTTGGAAATAATCATGTGAATGTAAAGTCATTGGATTACTGCATATTTAGATTAATATCAAGTTGGTAATGAAAGTCTTTAACATGTCAAATTTAACTATAGGAAAAATTGAGAACATTTCAAAAAGGCAAAAACAGTTATAAAATCAAAATAATCTTCAACTATAATAATGATTGCTCAAAATACACATGAATTAACACTGTACATGAATAGTAGAAATCTTCCAACATAAAAAATATTCAATATTTTAAAAAAAATTAAGAACATTTCAAAAAGGAAAAATCACTAATATTCTATTTTATTCAAAATTAACATATATATGTAAATAAATATTAAAATTTTAAGGCTTTACTAAAGGTTTTATTGTACAAAAATATAGCAACTTAAATAGATAAGTTTTTCATAATAAATGGACATCTAAAATCAATTTAAAATTATAAAATTAAATGCAAAGAAAATATAATAAATTTATATACATAAAATAAATTTTTAAAGCAATATATTTAAAGCTAGCATATCTATATTTAAAAATAAATGTAATTAAGAATTATATTCACATATACCTTTATCATATGAAAAAAATTATATAACATTATTATTATTTTTAATTGGGTTATGATTATGATTATGACTTTGTTAGGATTGGGGTTGAATCAAAATTCTAAGATAAAGCTTGGAGTAATGGTTAGCATAGGGTTAGATCAAGGTTAGATTTAGGGTTAGGGTTCAAAAGGGTTCAATTAGGATTAGAATTCAATTAAGATTAAGGTTACTTTAAGATTAGGATTAAGGTTAGGGTTATAGGATAAAGCTTTGGGTAAAGGTTAGGATTAGGACACAACTAGAGTTAGGGTTAGGTTTCAACTAGGGTTAGATACAACAAGGCTTAGGGATAGGATTAATTTTAGGACAGGGTAAGGGTTCAATAAGGGTTGAGTTCTAATAACGGATAGGGTTAGGGTTCAATTAGTATTACAGTTAGAATCAGGGTTCAATTCTAACTCTAATTAAAATTCTAATCCTGACCATAACAATACCATAGAAGATTAGAGAATAAAAGCATTAATAAATACTATAAATAATAGTTCATCTAACACTAATTTATAAGTTGTCAAAACAAATAATGACGTCTTACAAGTGCCCAAAGGGTCATAACAGAACTTCTTAAGGATGTCTTAAGGGTTATAGTATGTCTTAAGGGATGTCTAGCAATAAGTAATAGAACGGTTAATTAAGGGATGTCTTAAGGGGTCTTTAAGGGGATGTCTAGTAAATGCAATTGAAACATGTTAATTTCAAGGGGATGTTCAAAAGGGTCATATTGTGAACGCTTCCTAAGGATGCCCTAAGGGGTTGGGTAATATGTCTTAAGGACGTTCAAAGGGGTCAAAGTAATAGAACGGTTAATTAAGGGATGTCTCTAAGGGTCTTAAGGGATGTCTAAAGGGTCATAATAGAACATGTTAATTAAGGGGATGTCTAAAAGGGTCATAATAGAACATCTAAGGGGATGTCTTAAGGGTTATGCATGTCTCAAGGGGATGTCTAAAGGGGTCATAATAGAACGTGTTAATTAAGGGGATGTCTTAAGGGGTCTTAAGGGGATGTCTAAAGGGGTCATAATAGAACATATTAATTAAGGGGATGTCTAAAAGGGTCATAATAGAACGTCTTAAGGGGATGTCTTAAGGGGTTATAACATGTCTTAAGGGGATGTCTAAAGGGGTCATAATAGAACGTGTTAATTAAGGGGATGTCTTAAGGGGTCTTAAGGGGATGTCTAAAGGGGTCATAATAGAACATGTTAATTAAGGGGATGTCTAAAAGGGTCATAATAGAGCGTCTTAAGGGGATGTCTTAAGGGGTCATAATACGCCTAAATATATAGAATATTGATTTGATACATAGAAGTACATAGAGTATGTTTAATTTTGTAAGTATGTATGTACATATATGTCATCTCAAAATGATGTTTACAAAATTTGGATATGCCATCTCAAGAACATCTCAAACTTGTGGCTAGAATGTAGTAGGTCTTCACACCACCTGATATCAAAAAGGTACAAGCAATATCAATGAAATCATCAAAACATACATATTTTAATTTATATAAAACTATCTATATGTACAGAACTCAAGTACCTGCATTTAAAAGTATTCCACACATGTTTGTAGGTTGAATCCAGACATCCTCTCCTTTTTGTTTCAAAGTATGAGATCAATTCAATGATGACTTTAGGATATAGAAAATGACAATAAATCAATTTTAACTATTAATGTCCAAGCAATATCAATATGTAATCAAAACATGTATTTAAATATAATTTAACCGATAATTACCTATTTTTACCAAGTATTCCATGTTGTCTAGGTTGAATTTGCATGGACTAGATCCTTTTTGTGATTATGCCTTAAGGATATATAAAAGAACAATTTAAATCAATTTCAACTAATAACACACTTGACCACTATTGAAACATGTATTTAATGTATTTTAAAGGACAAAATAAAACTAAAACTATATTTACTTGTATTTACTTAATCCATTGTACCATCTGCATCCTCTCTCTTTTGCAATGCATCTATGATTGCCTCATGCTCTTCCATAGAAATTGACCATAGCAATTTTTTTGAAGGTCTTCCACGATACCGCTCTAGTTTTATATTTGTTGCCACCACCAAATGTGAATAATGTATAACATTTTTATGTGTTTCATAGTCTTTGAATTCAGGTAGACCATTCTTTCTTCTCAGATATTTTTGTAGCCAAGTGCCAACAACCACCACCAATCCTATTGGAAAACATGTTCAAAAACCACCATCAAATAACTTCTCAAAATTTACTTAAGGAGATCAAAGACTTGTTCTAAAAAATTGCTTAAGGGGATCTAAAACTTGTTATCAAAATTTGCTTAAGGAGGTGTCTTAAGGGGATCACCGTGCCTGTTGGATAATGAAAGCCATCATCATCTTCTCGAGGTGTTAACAACTTATGTTTAGTTTCCACACAGCGAGCCAACCAATATTCTATTTATGTATTCCCCTCGGGTGCAATAGCGCATATACATGTCACGCCCAGCAAAATTTGATTTAATAGCAATGCATATCCATATAACAATTTAATTATTAAAAAATAACTAATAAAGAAAAATAAAAATGGAAATAAATTAAATTAAAATTACCTTCTTGTACAAGAATTAGGAAACGATCATAATCTTCAGATGCAAACAATTGATCATTTTCTTCAATAGTTCTTTCATATTGATTATGTGCTTCTACAGGTGTCAACGATCTTTGCTCCCATTGTTCAACCCATTCTGTATTTTCACAAGCTTCCCAATCTCCTAAGATACAAAAATGGAAAAAACATGTAAGCTCCCTTGTCCAAATAGTCCATGTGCTTGCTGTCGCACTCCTAAATGAATTCCATTTAGTAGATCCACTAATTGTCTCACAATCAACTCTAGATACAATGTGCTCTTCTTCCACCAACCAAAAGAATCGATGAACTGTAGAGTAATCACTTGAACTAGGTGCAGATAATCTTCTATTACACCAATCCACATTCTCATGTGCATTTTTAAATTTTACTGAATCCTCAAATTTTAATTGTTCTCTAGCAAGAATTCTTTTGACACACGCAACAACTCCATAATGTTCTCCTTTACCATGCCCAACTTCAAAAAAACTCCATATATGTTGGACATTAAGTTCCTTGTGAACCCTACTTAACCAATAGAACATTCTAGCATTTTTGAACTGCCCCGTACAATTATCTGACCATATGAGGTGTTCTTTCATATGGATTCCTCTTTCTCTTAAATTTCTATAAAATATACTAAAACAATATTGAACAAGGTCTGATGAGTGTAACGGATTGTCACTCAAATAAAAATGATACTCCCTCAAAACTTTTCTATCATCCTCAGTGCTATCATCTGCATGTCTATCAACAATATGGACAAACATAGCTACTTGCACTGAATTATAATATTGAGATTGAATTTCCTCTTGCGGAGCGAGAGTATAATTCTCTGCAAAATCAACCACTGAAAGTATAGTACCAATTGGAAATGTGCTTCTACATGCACGAAATTGGCCATCAAGCCATCAGGCATGTTTAGAGTGCATAACATATTTTGGTACAATTTTATTATTAAATTCACTCATAGATGCATGCACACTAACTTTTTCTGTAACTAAATCACAACGCTTTCCTATTTTTCCATCTTTTAAAGAATAGTGAACATTCCTAAATCTTTTGACGTCTACTAATTGTTGTCCAAAATCATGATCAACCTTTTATGCAAAACAAATTCTTAAAAATGAAAGATTTCCGTAGTTAATGCATTGTCCAGAAATACAAGAACTTAAATAAAATAATCTATCATTAGATTTTTCACAAAACAAACCTGAAATAAACTCTCTTACTAATTCAGGTGGCATATCAATACCATAATCCTATATAATCATGTTAGAATGCA
>VDFB02080344.1:0-66293 GCA_007258455.2 Sequoia sempervirens
CCACAAATAGGAGAGATAGGAGGGGTGTAATTTTAAGACAAACATCACCAATTTCATTCTCTTGCGCTAAGATACTCTCATAATTAGGACATGCATTGAATGAATGACTAATAGGCTTATTGACTAACTTTTTCTTTGCAAACTTGGAAAAGAATGAGACTAACATTTTTGAATAATAATTTATGCAAAATTAAAATACAAGGTAAAGACTTAAAATGACATGTAATTTTTAGAATGCAAACAAGGTAATTTACTGATTACACTATACAATGATCTGAAACAGAAATGTTGTAAATGCAAATTTGGAATTAAGCAATGCATGAAATGGGTCAAATTAAGCTAGATTTAATGAAATGCATGTAACACGAACTTAACCAACTAAGACAGATAGTTAAGGGCAACAAACAAAAGTGCAAAAATAGGGTTTTTAGCACCGTAAAAGGTAGTTTTAGTGGTGGAAAGGGACTAATTCGCCCAAGATGGTGAATGAGTCCCTATGGGGATTTTTTTTTCAGAATTTGCAGAGTTTTTTGATGGATTTTTATGTATTTTGTGTTGTATGATGCAAAAATGGGATGCAAATGCAGAATTTCAGAAATTTGGAATCATGTAAGATACAAAAATGTAACCTATATGCACTTTGACTAATGCAAAATTTTGGAAACCCTAGAATGTAAATTAATCAATGCAAACCCTAATGTAAAGTTAATGAAAACTAATTATAGGATGATGGTGGACTCCAAAATAGAAAAGAAGGTATTTGAAAGTCAGGTTCACCAAAATGTGGACAAAGATTTTGGCACTGTAGGCTCTCTAACACCTTTAGGGTTTTTCACCTAAAAGGAGAGAGGTATTCCAAAATGGCAATGTCTACACTCAAAACTAATGCAAATATAATTGAAATGTGTCTAAATGGAATGTCCTAAATGAAAATAATAGATAAAATATATTGATTATTAATGAAAATCTAAGGAAATTTGAAATGTTTGAAAACACAATGTGATATGCAAGCATATACCAAATGACCTAGAAATGAACATGAAATAAAACAGAAAATAGTAAAATTGAATGTGTGCACCTAGAGACTTGTTGAGGCTAGAATGAGGGCTGGAGATGTTGCTAAATCTAAAAATTTTGCCTACTGGGACTCATACACCATTCTGGACGAATTAGTCCCAGATCTAGAAAACTGCACTGGAGCCCGTTTCGGCCACATGGGTATCCAAATCTATAGAAACCTCTAAAAAATGGGTACAGTGGGACTAATTCACCACTATTGGTGAATTAGTCAACTTTGATTTTTTTGAAAACTGGAAAGTGGAAACGAAAGCTTTCTTTCTACTCTTTTTGCTCCTTAGATGCTCGAATCTGAAACCTTGATTTTTTGGCTCTATAAGTAACTTTTTTTTTAGGAATATGACCTTGCAAATGGGGAAATCACTCCAATAAGTCTTCAACCTATTCATCAATCATTTTCAAATCTTCAATGTACTCAGATCTGCAATCACACAAAGAGAGAAAGAAATGTTAGATGTTAGGGCATGGGGGTTTGCCTTGGTCAAACCCCTTTTAGGTAATTAAACCAAATGAAGAAAATAAGATAATGAAACATTAAGAAATGGATTTAGATACTTTCCATGGTGATTGATCTTGATTTTTTGTAGCAATAGTTGAAGATTCAACCTTTGGATGCCTTAGAGAGCTATCTTGATGCCTTAGAATGCTAAAACCCTAGCTTGCTTGAGAAGAATAATGAATGAATTATGAATGCATTAGGAATGAATGATGAATTAGGGTTTAGAAGCTTATTTTTATAGGAAATCCTACTCAAATGCTCGTTAATTTGATCCCCAAGGACGACATGAAAGAAAAATAAACTTAAACCCTAATTTTTCTCGTTCAAACCTCGAAAATGACCCAAATGGGACTAATTCGCCATCCTGGGAAAATTGGTCCCACTTGGATGGGACTAATTCACCCAAGGTGGTGAATTGGTCCCATAGGGTCTCTTTTTCTAGCTGAGATGTTGTGGAATGAGGAAATTAGGTTTGTATGTTGATTTTATGATATCTTTGATCAAAATAAGCCTTAGGATTCATAATATGGGGTCATAGAGGCCTATTAATGATGATATAAAGAGTAATTAGGGCTAGGGACACAATTTTCAATGTGAAAGTGTCATTAGATACACTCTACATTATTAAAATGAGGTCCACTTAGCGTAGAAAGGCACAACGTCCAATGTGAATGTGTAAAAGACATTACAACACTAGATTAAAATTAGGTTTAACTTACAAGCCTTCTAGACTAATGTGAGAATGCAATTAAATACATTTTAAAATATTGAATTAGGGAAAAGTTAAGTTAATTTAACTTAAACGTGCCCAAGACCTAGTGTGGATGAGTAAAACACCTCACAACACTAAATGAAGGCATCATTTGGTCCAATTTATCACTAATTATTCCCAAATAAAGCAAGGAAAAGGGTATACTTTTTCCGTGTCCACAACCTTATACCCTCAACCTTATACCCTAAACCTTAAAAATTGTCCCTCAACATTGTACTTAGAACCTAAAACATACACTCTCAACCCTTCACCCTATGCCTTATACCCTGAATCCCTATACCCTATACACTTAACCCTATACCCTCATCCCTAAACACTATCCCTCAAACCTCAGCCCTATACATTAAACCCTAAACCTTACACCCTCAACCCTCATCCCTATACCCTATACCCTATACCCTCAACCTTATACCCTAAACCTTGAATATTTTCCCCCAACCTTATACCATCAACCCTATACTTAAACCCTAAACCCTACACTCTCAACCCTTAACCCTATGCCTTATACCCTCAACCCATACCCTAAACCCTATATCCAATATCCTAAACCCTAATCCCTATATCCTACACACTTAATCTTATACAATCAAACTTGACCATTATCCCTCAACCATAAATCCTCAACCATATACTTAAACCCTAATCCCTCAACCCTCAACCCTCAACCCCTTAAACCTTTACCCCTCAAACTCATCCCTATACCCTTTACCCTCAACCTTATACCCTAATCCCTGAACATTATCCCCAACACTATACTTAAACCCTAAACCATATCTCAACCATTCACCCTATGCCTTATACCCCAATCCATTTACCCTATGCACTTAACCCTATACTCTCAACCTTATACCCTAAACCCTAAACATTGTCTCTCAACCCTATACTTAAACCCTAACCTTACACTCTCAACCCTTAACCATATTCCTTATACCCTCAAACCATACCCTAAACCCTATACCCAATATCTTAAACCCCAATCCCAATACCCTATTGACTTAATCATATACACTTAACCTTGAACATTATCACTCAACCATAAACCCTCAACCATATACTTAAAACCCAATCCCTCTGTTGGTTTTTTACACTGCATCTAAGAAATCTCTAAGGAATAGCCAATTCCTATACTCAAGAATCTTGAAATGAATGGCCAACTAACAAGATCCAGCCAAAGACTGGGACCTTCTACGCTTTAGGCTCTGTGGGACCAAGGAGGGTATTCCTAGTGCATTCACTTAAGATTTAGCTATGTTGAACACATCATTAGACATATCGATAATGACAAAGGATAATTTTGCAATAGTTACTAGGAAATCGGCTTGTTTCTAAGTAATATGCTATCCATTCATCAAAATTAAGACACCCAAGTGAGAATTATCACAAATAAACAATGGAATTGATGGATTTTAAAATGAATTTGCACCCTAGCTATAGGTTGATTGGTTAAATGATTAATTGATAAACCCCTTAGGCAAATAATTAAGAAATAGATCAGTGTCGTATTTATTGGGCAAAATGGAGTCACATAAGCAAGAATCAGTAAAACAAAATGATCCAACAACGAAATAGACTACCCTCATAATACTTTGCACTATGGAGCTCAAGTTTTCTGATACACAACTACTCATCAAATCCTCTGCAAATAAAAGTGAATTCATGCCCCCATCTGAGTATTTAATTGACTACTTGAATCAAGACAAAGAAATGAGACATGCATTTGAACAAATAATTCAAAGCATAATAGAAATATCATTAATACTTCATTCTAAATCCATCTCAAACTTGCACAAGGAGATAAATGTATCAAAATTATGTATATTTACTTATACTTGAATCAAATCTGAAAAATCATTTAAGGTACTTGCCAAAGTTCATTCATAAAAACCCAAATATGACTGAGCATTCCATTCCTATCTATCTATATGTATTCAACCAAAACCCTAGCTCCTGAATGCTCTCTTCTCTCACTCCTTTTTGCATTCGAGTCTTGAATTCCCTTTATATCAACAGGGAGCAACAACCTTCGGACTCGAATACAATTTCATTGTAAAATGATCATTGCACCCAAATTTCAGCTGCATTTGACTTGTATTTCTAAACCCCACATGCTAAAATTGCAAAAACCAAGGTAATGAGAGAAAGCCAAAATATAACTGCTGTTGCAGAGAAGAAGGAAAAGTACCACCAAAACTTCCCTTGTCGCCACCCGAGCAACACAAATCAGGTAACCAAAAATGCCACGAAGGCACACGACCGATGTCGAATCATCAAAATATGCCATGAACACATAATAGAAGGCCACCACAGCGAATTTCATAAACACCAACAAAAATAAGATCTCAAACACGACAAAATTATTTATTAGTCACCTCACCAACACTAGCAGCACGTCCACGATAAACATGACCGCTTCTCGTCGTCGCTAGAGGAAGAGAGTAAATCTTGGCCTCTTCTTCTTTCTTCTCTTTACCAAGCAGATTTCCAGGTTGCCCATCAGGAGTCTTAACCGTTAATGGAAAAACATAAATCATCTCCTCGTTAAAGGGCACACCATCGTTCAACAGGGCCAGGTACCGACCATAAGCAGAGTCAGTCTCAGTACTGCTATCAGAGGAACTGCTTGTAAGGTTAATGGGTGAATGCTGACATCCATAAGAGCCATGCCCATACCTTACCTTCCACTTTGATCCAGTAAACGAATGCACTGGACCTTTTCCTTTGTCGCTTGTTCCTTCTACGACATTATCCTAAAATTGCAGTATGCGACTGCATCTTTTAGGTTTTGGTTTGGAATTCTTAACAACTTCTAGTGCATCTAAACCTATCCTCATGGCGTTTAGGCTGATAGACCTTCGTACTGGTTCAGCCATTCTCTTCTGTCAATTACGCACACTAGAAAATTCTCAATTTTCCTAGTGATAATGATGCAAATGGCAACTACCTCAATTGTATTTATCGAGCAACTCAATGCTCATCACACATGCATAACTCTGGAATCTTGTTGGTGGATGTACCAATGTTGTTTAATTCCCATTGCATGGAAATTTGTTAATTATTCTTCAAGATTACCAGCATTCACATATCCGCACCAGTCAAGATCAACTCAATCGCCCTGCAAAATGATAGTCATTAATGCAAGCTAGTCATACAGAGTAGAAATGGCCATCAGGTGTCATTTTACAGCTTTGAATATGATCAATTGATCTTTTGTCTTGATGGATAATCGGATGGTTAGCTTGTGTTTGACCTCATTTGACTTCCAGCGAGGCTTCACTGAAATGTTTTGAACAAACCATTTCTATCCATGTCAGATGACATCGTCGTTGTCCATGGGCTCCACTATCTGAGCGAGTGGGGATAGGTGTCGAGATCTCATTGATCTCGCTGGTTTTAAGCATCAATCACTTTTATTCAGCGATCTAGTGGGGAACGGTGAGGATCGTTCCACCTAGTTGATCTTGACCGCTCATCAAACATATTGGGCCATGAGAGCGATAGTGGGAGGTGGGTCTCATGCTATACCTTGGACACGCATTAGCCTCTTGCTGAACTTGCAGATTTTAACTCAATGTCACCTTACTCCCGTGGGCTGGCGGGGTATCATTCAGATCTTCCCCCTGATGATCGAATCTTGCAACCTACACATCATGAAATATTAGCATTAAATGGATTGACTGGTGGTGATGGGACCCTCTGGGGTTAATAGCTTATCGCACAAGTCTCTGGGTTAAATTTAAAACTGGACTTTAGGAAATCTTGACATGGTGGGGAAATTTGATGGCCGGTTCTTATGGCTAATGGGGTCGGTAGACTAACATGTCGGATGGCTTGAGAAATGAATTAAGTGGTCGACGACCAACTAAGTAGGTCAATCTGAGAATTAAAACATTTTCATGCTTTTTGAATGAAACCCTACTCACCTATGAAGACAAGGGTTTATCAATGGCTAACCAGACCCATGGAGATGAAAATCCATCAGGATTTTAGAAGCTCTAACACCCTCAACCCTCAATATTATACCTTAAGTACCAAACCCTACACCCTCAACCCTCATACCTATACTCTATACCCTCAACCTTATACCCTAAACCCTGAACAATGTCCCTCAACCCTATAATTAAAACCTAAACCATACACTTTCAACCCTTAACCCTATGCCTTTGGAGTGTCAAAAAATTTCGTCGATGACATTTTCACACTTTTCTGGTCCCTCCTTATCAAATTGAGCTTAATGTTACCTTGACTTAGTGCTGTAATTTGTTTTACACACCCACATTAGGTCTTGGGCCCTTGTGAATTAAATAAACCTAATCCTACCTTATTTTAGGTGTTGCAAAGTGTTGTAAAACACTTTCACACTTTTCTAAGGTTGTCATTAATAATTGGGATTATTTATGCTTTGATTGGCCCTATTTTGCATCCACAAGCCTCATTTAATGCATCTTTTCAAGGATGATCCCTACATAAATCAACATCCAATCATAATTCAAGTTTTTTCAGGTTGTGTGTCCAAGGTTTGGTGGTCTAGGACTCATATGCCACCCTGGGTGTATGGGTCCCACCTGGGGTTTTGGGTCTCGATGTTGGTTTCACACTTTTCTAAGCATTTTTTAAGTTAGTCCCATAAATTATTCCTAATGGGACTCATAAGACACCTTAGGCATATGAGTCTCATGTGGCCCAAAAGCAAAATTAATCCAAATTCTTGGTAGGATTTTATCTTTCTAGATCTGATGTTAGCTTGTAGTGTTTTAATTTAAAGAATTCTTGCATAATTAAGTATAAATACAAGGTTCTTTCACTCATTTTCACCCAAGACTTTTGTGAGAGAATTCATATTGGCAAGTTTGAGTTCACAAGAGTATTCAAGTGTTTAAAAGAGCATTCAAGGGAAGATTAACAATCATTTTAGAGCATTATTCAAGCATCAAGCATCATGTCAAAGTCTTCATGCATCATGTTTGTTTTTGAGCTAACAATTGTGATATAGGGTTTCATGATTCAAGCTAGCATTTCATTCAAGATCTACATCCATTGGAGCCACTTCATACATGTTTGTAGCATTTTATTGTTAGAGTTTGGTGAGGTCCAACATCTTATTTTGTTCATTCATCATTATCCATTCCTATTTCATTTCATTATAAGGTGTGATTACCAAAACAAAGTTTGCCCAAGGAAAACCCCTTTCCATTAACAAAACACCATTTTTCCCTCTCTTCGGTGTGTGATTCATAGGTTTAGGTTGAAGAAACATTGAAGAGAAAGTTTGGAGAAAGTTGTCAAAGTGGTCAAAGTTGTCACCTTGCATTGGAGATACTTGGAAGACTTCTACAAAGTGCAAATCAAGGTTTCAAATCCAGAAATCAGTTAGGAAGCACAGAGCAGACCTTGAAGACCATATTTAGACTTTGAAGCTTCAAAAAACCCTAACTGGACTAATGCGCCAGTTCTAGCATATGAGTCCCAGTTTAGGTCATTTTTTAGATTTTTGTAGTTTCAAACACCCATTTTCTAGATTCCAGTTTCTACACAAAAACCTAGATCTTGGACTAAATTGTCCAGACTAGCGTATGAGTCCCACTCAACATTAAAATTAGTGTTTTTATCATTTCATAGCTCCATTCAATCTCCTTCCAGTTTCTAGGTGCACACATTCCTTCTTGTAGCTTTATGTTATGTTTTACATACATTTTTAGGTCATTTAGTGAAATATTACATTGCATTAGGTTTGAGCATTTTGATTTTCATTGCATTTTTTATTCCAAGCCCTAGCTTGGTGGCGAACCCCTCATTATTCTATAGTCATCGCCTAGGACAACCCTATTGTCAGGTCTCTTTCTCCCTTCTTCATTGGATTGAGATCTCTAGGGTTATCCTTGAAAGAGAGTGTTTGAGTTTTGTTATTCTATCTCCCAAGTATAGAATCCAAAAAAAAATTCTTCCTTTTATTTTGGTGAACTTGCATTTAGAACATCATAATTTTGATTTGGAGTGCATCATCATCCTAAAGCTAGCTTACATTAACATTGCATTACATTTTGCATTAAGTTAATTGGCATTCTAGGGTTTCTAATTCTTGCATTAGTGAAAGTGCATATAGGTTGCATTTTTGCATCTCAAATCACTGAAAATCATATAAAATCTACATTTTCACTTAGGTTACAGATCATACTGTCGTCAATCAGATTGCACCCGAACGCTTGAATAGTTAAATTTAAGCAATATGTTGAAACATGGAATGATCTTCAGGCCTGTGGGTTGCCTAATTTTGAGAATCAATCTCCAGAGAGGGTTGGTTCCCTGATGAAAACCTCCTAAAACTAACTAACTTGGCTGGAAAAGAGATCAAAAAATGCTTGAATTGAAATCCTAAAGCTACAGGAGGTGATTGCACCAAAATTATGTGATTCTATTCGCTATCCTAAATCTATAATCAGCTGCAATAAAGTCCTAAATTTATTTCACAATTCAATTAAGATCATGAAATTCACCAATATTTCGCATGCAGGTTTGAAGTTTCAATGTTTGTAAGAGGAAAACTAGATCTTCATAGATACAAATGACTGAAATCTTTGTTAAACATAGCATGCAACTTGAATTATAACATGAAATCTTCTTGTTTTTTTAAAGCATCAATGAGACAAAAACAAAGGATTCAAGATAAAATCACAGTGTTTAAATCGAATAATTCATATGACAATAAAACTCAAGAAATTATTGAGAAGGAAACACTATATTGAAAACTCTATTACAATGCTTGAAATAAAAATGTTGAGTTACAATGCCTCACTGCTGTATGTGTAAGCAGGAAAAAAGAACTAGAATGAAAAAGACAAAAAATTTCAATATATACAATGTGAAAGCACCTCAAAGTGCATGAACAAGCAACTTAAAGTCAACTTCAGTGAGAAAGTGATAAATCCAAGGGGAAATCTGAGCAAAAATAAATATCCCTAAAAAGAAGGCTCAAACTCATGTGAAAATGAGTGAACTTAGGCTCAAACTGGTGTCAAATCGTAACTGATCTATAGAGCACTCAAATTGAACTGAAAATCCTTGAAAAAGTGGGCTAAAGCGTGCGAAAATTGTCTCGTTTCTGCCAATCCGTCCATAAGAACTGAAGGTCTATCTTTAAAATGCACATAAAGCAAACTGATCTATTTCACTTTACTTGTGTTTTACTTGTGTTCTCGCATGCCTTGGAAGAGATGATAACATTATTAAATATTAAAGATAACCAAATAATTATCTTAATATTTAATATGTAATAGTTTTGCTCTAAATATATTATATATTAAATATTAAGATAATAAGATACTACCTTTAATATTTAATAAATTGAATACTTTGACAATTCATGCAACACTATTCTAACTTTGTAAACTCTCCTCAAACTTTCCTTAAGCCATGGGCTTCCTTGGCCATCATCATAAGGTCAATTGACTATTTATTTGTCAAGACCATAGTGATAATTAGATAAAATGATTAAAATGTTAAGAAAAAGTTATTTCTTCATTGGATTAGGGCATGTGAAAAATGATGAACCCTAATCATTTGCTTCATTTTGCACTTTGACTTGAGTTTGGAGAAAGAGGAGCCGCCATGAGCTGGGTAAGTTTGGGCCGATTCCTTCATGAAAAGAGCTTGAATCTTCTGTTAGGAGGTTTGAAATCTCCACTTTGACTTGCTGGTAAATCAATTTCTCTTCATATTTGATCATTTCATGGCTTCTACAGCCGCGGCCATAATCAATTCTTGATGTATTTTCCTCATGTATTTCATTTTCTGTTGCTTGGCTGCCATGGACGCCTTGGTCAGAGCCTTTTGTCAGAGGAGAAATCCAAAAATAAAGCTGAATTTTTATGGAGACAAGCTCAAATTGAAGGTATTATCCTCAATTTTCTTTTATTTCTTGCAAACAAACAAAGAAACTTTGTATTTTATAGCTTCCATCCTCATCCTTCATTCTGCAAGAGATTGGGGATTTTTGTGGTTTCCATTTATCCTTTTATATCTTCAAAGTATTATTTTGATGCTCAACTGATTTCCATGGATATATAAAAAACTCAGAACCCTAGGTTATCTTCTCCTTCCGAGTGCTTTTATCATGAATAGCTGCCCTGATCATGTTTATTTCTTGAATAAAATAAATAAACCCCTCTTCATATTTTCCTCTTGTTGTATAAGCTCAAATAGAGCTCCCTCCTTGGTGTGGCATGACTTCCATTGTTTCTATCATATTGCTTGAATTTTTTTGAAACTCACAGCCTTCGTTCTCTTCAGGGTTGTCTTCATTTTGTGCAAGATCATGGTATGCATGAGATCTCATGAGAAGATAGCAATTTAAAACAAGGTTTTTATATTTTCCTTCTCCACTTTGTATGGCTTGGGCTATCCATTGAATATGGATTTTAGTTAGATGTTCTCTTGACTATGCTCATCTTACGAACTAGAAACTGTAGCATACTGATATGGCTTCACCTTGTTATTCCTCATTGAGTCTCTTGTAGACTATATAAGTGCTTTGAAATTATAAGAAACAAACTAAATGCTTCTTGATGTAATCCTTTCCTTCATTGTAAAGAGGCTCTGCACTTTATTAAAATGCAATGTAAAAATGCAAAATAGAGCTGAAACAGAATTTCAATGAAATGATGAACTTTTTACATGTTTCCTCCATATTTATGAACATTAAAGAAGTTTAAATTTTGTAGCTGTTGTTTTGAATATCTTTGTAAATAGTGACTGCCATTTGAAATCAGATGCTCCATTTACTGTTAATGCTGATCAATCCACTGCTGTCTCACTTGGTTCAAGCTTTCTACTGGCTGATCACTGCTTTTTCCAGCTTAAAGATCATTGGAAACAAGGTTGCATTCATGAATTACTGCTCCATATTGATTTTTGAAGCTTTAATGAAATCAATGCAGCCTCAAACATCCACTCCTTCAGAACTGATACCATATCATTACGATCTAAATATTGCTGACCATGTTATTAACGAAAGTTGACTATTTTCATATCATGTTGTTGTTTTATCTGTAATGCATATGAGTCTTTAAATTCCATGTACTTACGGTGGTTGAATCATGAGTACTATTTGCTGCTTCTTTAGTGTTATGTGTTGTCCTCCATGACCCTTGTATTGATGTTTCTAAATGTTACATTGTTGCTCCACTGATGTTTATGATACCTCCATCATCTTGTTGTGAATTGCTCATCTATTGCACTGTTTGCTTTGAAGCCTCTATTGCTTATTCATAGACAACTGTCTTCTTTGAAAATATTGATCCTTCAATTATCATAGTCTCACTTTTTGACAACTCTGGCATTGTTGTTTTGATACTATGAACTATAAGAAGCAAATGCTTGTATATACCTCGTATCTCTGACAATGAGTCCTCAAACTATTTTCATACTTTTGGAAAAGTAGTATCCTCACTCCAAAAGATAGCTACAGAATCTATTAGCTTCAAAGATTATAGATAACATCCTCGGTGAAGATGTATATACTTTAAAGATCTAAAAGGCAGTTCAAGCTTGAAAATTTTGTACAGCAGTCCTTTCTTGATGATTGTAATTGAATATCTGATAACTCTCAAATAATGATGTAAATGAGAGGCGTCCTTTGATATGTCGTTCTCAACCCTTGTGGGAGCCCGTTTAACTCCACATATCTGATAGGATGATCACGAACATGATGAACCTATTCCTACACACTTAAACAAAACATGTTAGAAAAATAAATGAAGCTGAAAGCTTCCATTGAATTATGTTTTCTTTTGAATAGTGAAACCATCTGATGGATGCCTGATTGAAAGTACATTATATTTCTGTTGGTAGTGTAGGCATATGATAGGATATGATTTGTCATTGCTTAGAGACCATCTCTAATACCATATTTCATCGTTCTTGTAGATGCATCAGGGCTTGGAGCTGGAGCTGGAGCTAGAACCACAACTAAAGATCTCGACTTGTCAATGATTCGTCATTCCAGGCAATGATGAATCACTTTCTACCCTATACATTCTTTACTCTCAGTTGTATAGTGTACTTTCTTTCTTGTATCTATCATTTGATTATAAATATCAAATTGGCTACTCCCACGACATGTGTGGGACTTCAGCTTTTCCAATATGAATAAAGCAACATTCTTTTATACAAATTTATGAGTTCCTTTGTCTGAGATTTGCATAATAACACTTGAAATTCATAAATAATCAAAGTTTTGGAATATAATGAATACTTAAGCATAATTTTTTTTTGTACCTTCTTTGATGGATGCAATTAAGCTCTACCTATTTTGAGCTAGTGGTGAAAAATAGGTAACAAATACAACATAAAAAGCATAAAAATCACTTGAAATTTTCTAAAAATTTTGAAAAAAAATCCTCACTGGGCCTCATACGCCCCTTTGGGCGATTTAGTCCCAGTGTTGATTCTGAACTTCATTTTCCATAATTCAAAACTCTATTTCTAAGCTTCTACTTGTTGTTGATAACTTTTTATTTCAATTTGCATGCTTTATGTTTCATTCAATTCATTGCATCTAGTTTAAATTAGTTCATCTTATGCATTGCTTAAACTCAAAATTGCATATAGAGAATTTCATTTCAGATTGATTTCCTTGTTCAAAATCTAAAATTTGCATTACATTCCATTATGGATATGTGTTTTGGTAAGCTTTGGATGTCCTTGAAGTCCTTAGTGGATGTGTCAAGTTGTGCTTTTGGAAATGACCCTAATGAAATTTAACTTACTAATGCTCACTCAACTCCTAATGCATGTCCTCCTTGTGATGTTGAAATCATTGGAGAAGATGATGACAACATGAATATATTCCTAAACGATTGACTTAACAACCTTGAAGCTGATGCACCCTTTTATCCATCAATAAAAGAACCAATACCCCCTTGAAACATAGATTTTTGGGACCCTATGGACTACTCTTGCACTTCTAGGGTTTTTCACTTAAAAGGAGAGAGATAGGGCCAAAAATGCTTATGTAACACTCAAATTAGGATTTGTGCAATGTGATATGATATAAATGAACTTAGCTAAATGCAATTGACTAATCTGAATGATTGAAAACGAATGCAAAAGTGTAATTACAACTATGTTTGAAAACACATTGTGTAAATTGCTAAAATGAACTAAATGGATGAAATATGCAAAATAGAAAGAGATGGATAAAATTAGAATACACTTAGGAAAAATGTGATGAATCTAGAATGTCTGGAATGTTGATTGATGATTTTTCTCAAGCCTGACAAGACTCATTCGCCATCTAAGGTGAATTAGTCCTTGTTCTGGTGAAAACTTTCAGAAACAGGTTTTTGTCTGCCGAGAGCTAGATTCTAATAAAAATAGTTTTTAGGCCCATAGATGGGACTAATTCGCCATGTTTGGTGAATCAGTCCTCCTTTAGGGATCTAAAAAAGTCAAGACTTGATTTTGTAGCTTTAGATCTTCCTTTTTGTCTTCTATAGGTGTCCACTTCAAAAATTGTCAGAATTGGGTCTGAAGATGCCTTTTTGTTGATGTTTTGACTTGAATGATGGATAGATGACTTGAATGAATTTAAAATGTAATATTCAATGATTCCTAAACATTCAAGAGTCCTAAATTTGCAAACAATCAAGACAAGAGAGAGATATGTTGAAAGTTACGACATGTGGGTTTGCCTTAGTCAAACCTCATTTAGGTAATTAAAATAAAATGATGAAATAAAGTAATGAAGCATGCAAAAATGGAGATGATTACCTTGTCATGATGATTTGATCTTGAAATTTTGCAACATAACATGAAGATTCAACCCTTGAATGTCCTTAGAAGCTTAATTGAAGACTTGCAATGAAAAAGCCCTAGTTTGCTTGACTTGTGATAGAAGATAGATGAAGAATGGATGCTTGGATTGATGAGAGAGCTGGATAGATGTTGTTGTTAGATGTAAAATGAGAATAAAAACACTTATTTATAGAGAATTGTGCCTTAGTACCCGATAATACCTCATCACAGGCCAACATGTAGTGAAAATAAACTTTAAAATTTACTTTTTCCTGCACAAAGGTCAAAATGGGGGCCAAATAGGACTTATTCGCCACATATGGTGAATGGGTCCCACCTAGATGGGACTGATTCACCATGCATGATGAATGGGTCCCACATGGGCCATTCTAACACCTAAGAAGCCAATAAGGTTTAAATTGCCATCTTGTCGGGTATTTGATCAATTAAAGCCTCGAGATGCACAATATGGGTGAATTAAGACCTATTAGTGATGATGTAAATGTTAAATAGGGCTTGGGACACATAAATCAACATGAAAATGTGATTAAATACACTTTACAACACTAAAATGAGGTCCACATAGCCTAGAAATGCACAAGAACCAATGTGAATGTGTAAATCACACTACAACACTAGCTTATCATTAATTTTACATTAAGATCCTTCTAGATTGATGTAATGATATTATTGAACATATTTTATAATGTAGAATTAGGGATAAATAGGTCTAGGAAAGCGTGAAAGTCCTTTACAAGACTTTACAAAACCTTTACAAGACATCATTAAAAGCATGTTATTTGATTTGTAAGGGTCTAAGACCTAGTGTGGACAAATAAAATGCCTCACAACACTATATTAAGGCCTCATTAAGTCCAATTAATCCCATGTCAAGTAAAGGGTCCATTTTCTATGGCACATTTAGCCCCCACTTTAGTGAGAGGATGAACTTACTTCAAACTCACACTAAAGTAGACATTTAGGAGAGATCTTAGAGCAAACCCATGGCGTAGAAGAGCCCCAAAATGTGAATGTGAAGACTGAGAGAAGCCGTTATGCTTTTGCTTTCGCTTTGTTGGTTGTTGTAAGGGAAAGGTAAGTTAAAAAAAAAAGACTGCTGAGGTAGAAATGTATGCTTCCATTAGAGTTACTGTATGATAGATTAAGGTAGGTAAGGTGGGTGAACAAACAGAGGGAAGGGCGAATCATCCCATTAAATCTATTTTGAGATAAATCTAAAGAGGAATTTTACCTGTTACTCCACATATGCTCAGTGATGTGAGAAAACGGCGGTGGCACAATCTCTTAGATATCACACCTTGATCAAAGAAAAGTCTCTATGAAACAAAGACAATGAGGTGCAACAACTATTCCATTTACCCACTGAGAGAGTCATTAAAGGCTACTTTGAAACGAAGCAGAGCATTTGGACATCTGTTGGACACAAATGAAAGGGAAAGAGAAGGAAATAAGAGAAGAAAAAGTGAAATGAGATGGAGATGGCCATTCGGGATGGAGGGAAATGCAGTTTGTTGTTTGGGTGGGAAATGCCTGTAATGGTTGCTCTGAATAATCTATTAAAAATGCAAGATGTTGCAAAGGTAGGTAGTGGGCAGTGAAGCAGGTAGAGCAGCATGAAAAGTATGTTGGATTTTTGGTGAGATTTGTTAGAAAGTTAAAGAGGGCTCGACATCAATTGAGCATTAAATGACATAACACTAAAAACCACCACTTACATAAGATTAAATGGTTGCACTTGAGCATTTTTGCAAGGATGTTGGTATGCAAGTTAACATTAGTAAGACCAAGATCATGGTTTTCTCTAAGAAGAAGAAAAAAAATCAGTTTGACTTTTATTTAGAAGGAAGTATCCTAGAAGAAGTAACGAACTATAAATACCTGGGAATTGACTTCAACAACAAGCTATTTTGGGAAACTTGCAGAAGGAAAAGAACTTTGGGAGGGTGGAGAGCCCTTTTTTCTCTCCAAAATAGGTGCAAAGAGGTAGAGCTATGGGATTGGAAAACTATTCAAATATTGTTTGGGCTGTTAGTTATACTGGTGGTCCTTTATGGATGTGAAATTTGGGCTAGCAGCACTTCTAGCATCAAGTGGGCACAAATAGAGAGAATTCAAAAGCGTTTGATCACAAACAAATTCAAACTAAAAGCTTCGATTCCTTATGAGATACTTCTTGCTGAAACGGGGGCAATTCCTATTGAGGCCATCGCTATGGTGAGTCTTTTGAGATATTTGAAAAAGGTTGAGCAGATGGAAGCTCATCGATGGCCAAATGTTGTTTTTAGAGGTGTCTTAGGGGCAAAAAAAAAGGCATGGATGAAACAAAATTGTAAGTGGATGAACAAGTGGAACATTCATTTCAGCGAGTGCTCTAATAATAGAAAGGAATTAAAGTTATATGTGGTTGAAATTTTTTGCAAGGCTATGTGGACAAGAGTGGTTGGGAGAAAGAAAAAATATTATGTAGAAGAATTTAATCCCAATTTGGACCATCAACAAAAAACATATATAGAGGAAAATATTTTGTGGAAAACAAAGATTCTCATTACACAATTGAGGACTAACTCACATCGTCTTCGGTGTGAAACGGGGAGATGAAAAAGGCCAAAAGAAGTTTGGGAAGAGAGGGTTTGTATCTTTTGTGCAGATGGGCAAGTGGAAACTGAAAAACATTTTATCCTAGATTGTAAAGCTTACATGACATCAGAGGAAGCTAGACAAGTGGGTTAACAGCTGCAAATTTTCAAGATTTATTTAGTATGGAATAGCTGGGCAGAATGGGAGAACTCATTATCAAACTTAATGGCAGGAGAACACACTTCACAATGCTAAAATAACAGGGGTCACTGTCCCATAGGCCTTCTTTTGGTCTCGTGGACGTTAAAAGTCTTCTATTCTATTCTACATCAATGTCTTGTCTAATCAAGAAATAGATGAATGAATAAAAGAAAGATTTTAATGACGTCCACGAGACTAAACAGTCTATGGGACCAATACACAAGTTAATTTTCTTTCATGCTCTTTTCCAAATCAGATCTCCTACTATTGATTTTGACCAGAAGGCTGGTCGTCTGGTTGATCTTATCCTCCTCAAATAACTGTTGCATATCGTCCATAAACAAACTATTTGCATACTGTTTACAGATGTCTTCATAAGCTGTGCATTCCATGACGAAGTGTCGTTCCATCTCAACCACCCCCTTATTGTAGAATATGCAGGTTCTTTCTTCCCATGTTTCCTTAGGAGACTTCCATCTACCGGTCTCACATCTAAGATGATGCGATCTCGTCCTCAGTTGTGCAACTAACACGCTCGCTTTCCCTTTAATAGCAGCCCCTAAATATGTTTTTTCATCATGATCCTTTGTCGGGTTAAACTCTTTGACGTAATATGCTTTTTTTGCCCAATCTGATTTGACCACATGGCAGTCCTAAATTTTTCCTTCACGTAATTTTTTATTTCACTATTGGTGCTAGGACACTCTTGTAATTTGATGTCCCACTTGTTCAACCACTTGTTGTTTTCCTTCATCTAGGTTTTCTTTCTACGGTTTAGCGCTTCCTCCATAACCGCTTTGGGCCACCGGTGGTTGTCCATGTTTTCAATCTTCTTTAGATAACTTATCAACTGGGTTATCGCCGATGCCTCCAAGGGAAAAGCCCCCACTTTAGCTAAAAGAATTTCATATGGGACCATGGCCTTAACTTTGAGATTGCTTGCTATTAGGTGTTTTTGGATTCTTTCTATTTGTCTCCAACTGCACTTTGACATATTGCTTCCCCACACTTCACACCCATAAAGTATAACTAGCGTGACAAGTAAACCAAAAAGAGTTTTCTTGGTTTTTCAATCCCAAAGTTCTGCTTTCCTACATCTGTTTTGTATCAGGAAGGAGGTTTTCCAACCTCCTTGTATCCTTTTTGCTCTACAAGTCTCCCAATTAAGCTTATGGTGAAAGTCAATCCCAAGATATTTGTATTCTTTCACTATATCAAGCGGGCTACCTTCAAAAAGAAAGATATGCTATTTTTTTTTTCTATTCAAAGAGTAAATCATGATTTTGGTTTTGGTGGTGTTCACTTGCATCCCAACTTCTTGACAGAAGTGTTCTAAAGCTTTCAAATGTTCTCTTAACCCATGAGCTATTTTTGAAATTAAAATAAGATCGTCAGTATATAGAAGTAATTTCACTACATAACCTGCCAATTGAATATTGTCCCCTCCATCCTTGCTTAACCAAGCTTCCAACTTATCAATGTAAAGCCCAAAAGTGTGGGAGATAAAGGGCATCCTTGCTTAACTCCAATGTCGCTGCCAAAACATTCTGACATACCCTCACTTATTCTAATTTTAGCATTAACCTTCTCGTATAACCTATGAACAACTGCTCTGTACACATTTGGAATGCCTAATTCTTCCATCCTATTCCAAAGTTTGTCCCTAAGCACCATGTCAAAAGCTTTCTTGAAGTCAACGAAAAAACAATAAGCTTCCTCACCCTGGCAATCCCAAATCTTCTCAATCAAGTGTCTAAGGGTGATGCAGTGATCAATGGTAGAGTGCCTAGATCTAAAGTCTGCCTGTCCCTTTGCCCTTTTGCCCTCATTTTCTGCCCAGTTGCTGATCCTACGTTCAACCATGCTCCTAAAGAGCTTGCCAAAGATAAGATTGACCATAATTGTGTGGTAGTTAGATGGGTTATTGATATCATCACTTTTAAACAAAGGAATGACCATACTGGTAGTCCACTCCAAAGGAAAGCCTTCCTGATTGACATTGTTGAAAATTCTTGTTATGTAAGAAGTCAGAGTTTCAATCCCTCACTTAAAAAATTCAGCCTGTATCCCATCTATGTCCTGCGCTTTTCCACTTGCTAACTTCTTTATTCACTGCTTAATATCATCCATGGTGAATAGTTCCATTGATGTGTTAACAACTGGAGGATAGCCTTTCTCGTGGACTTGCTCGTAAAGGAGCCTAACATACTCTAACCATTAGGCATCCGAGATATTGTTTTCCAACTTCTTTTTCTTTTGCTGCAGTTCCCTCCAAAATCCTTTAGGATTCTGCTTCCCAAGCGAGATTAGCTCCTTCCTTCTTTCATTAACATACTATGTTTTTTTGGATTGCACTAATTTTACATATTTTTTCTTATATTCTTTGTCCATATCATTGTCCTTTAGCAATCTCTTGGCTGCCTTACACTCATCATCATACCACAGATTTGCCGGAAATGTGTTTGCAGCCCCCACCTTGGGAAAAGACCTTTTGTATGCATTTAATGCTTTGTGGATTATCGGGATCAACAAATTGCTTTGAATGTGGGCATCAACCTCTTTAACAGCTTTAATCTTTCCTTCATTCTTCAAATCATGGAACTGCTGCTTAAAAACAACATTAACTATTTTTTTATTTTGCTGATTTATGCGGATTTTACCCTTGGGAAGGGCTTTTTTTGCATTGCTGAACTTCCTTGTTGTGCTGATTGATTGGAGAAATACAAAGCTTAACACGAAGAGGTAAGTGGTCAGATTTCATCTCAATAGGACAGTCCTCTATGTCAAACTCCAGCAGCCTAAAACTAAAACTTTGAGAGCAAACCACGTAGTCTACCACACTTTGACTATTGTAAGTCTTGCAAGTGACTCCCCTAGACTTCGGCCAATCTCTCACCCCGTTGCAAATAACCATGCCATACAAACTACAAAGCCCAAGTAATTCAGTCCCAAACGAATTCACAGTGCCATTATCATCTTGAGATGTTCTTTCCCAATGGAGACCACCACCTTCCTCCAACCATAAATGATTGTTCTCCCCTTTTGCTTCACTGCTCAACTGAAAAGATTGATTATTGGCTGTCCTTGCATTAAAGTCACCCATTAAAACCACATCTCCAAGTATGTTAAAAGTAGAGATATATTTTTTTAGTGATGCATACGGATTTTCATTGTCTAAATTCCGCTTTTTATAAAACTTTGAATTTTTTGGAGCAAAGTAGCAAACAGCGAGACTAAAAGTTACTTCATTTTCCGTTATTTGCAGCTATATAATTGTGTTCATGTATAATAATATCTTTTTTTTAGATAGACTAATAATATCATCCTTGTTGGTTGTATTCACGTATTGGCTTACATAGCTACTGTACGGAATTGTGTGTCCACGCCGAAACAGTGGAAGGACGGACCCGCAAGGACTGAACAGACGTGATAAGTGAAAAAACCGACCGGAAATCACAGAGAAAACTGACAATGACGAATGGCTAGGATTATGTCGATCGTCTTGCATCCTCTATTTTAACAATCTGCACCGTCAGCGTAATAAAAATCCACGCAAATGCTAGAAAGCAATATTCAACATTGGAACGACTTGAAATAGTGGTGACAAATCCAATCGTTCCCTTTGCTCTGTCATTCATGTGTCACATTCACATTCAGTACAGTTTACGTCAAAGTTAGTCTTCTCGAATTCTTACTCCCACGGTTAACCAACCCTCCTTTTTCTTGGGCTGGTTTTGCTGGACGGCACTAAATTCGTTTTCTTTATATCTTACATAATTTGTTCTTTTCCCAAGCTCAGAAGTTCTTTTTCCTCAGATTTCCACGTTCGCGGACCCATTATATGCCTTAAATTTTCGTGAAATCATAGTAGGTCTAGATATAGTAAAACAATGGCTTCAGAGCCTGCAAATGTGAGTGAATTCAATGAATTGGCAAGGCAAATGCTTCCTAAAATGGTATACGGCTTTTATGCGGGAGGTGCAGAAGACGAATGGACACTCAAACAAAACATCGCTGCTTTCCAGAGGATCAGGTTGGCTTTTCTTTACAGAAACGAAAGAAGCAAAATATTCGAGATCTTAATTAATGCGAAATGCAAAGAATCTTTTAAATCAGGATAATTTACATCAATATTGATAAATTGTTGTAAATTCTATCCGTATTAAAGGCAAATATGTGAAAATATTTTCACATAATTTTTTTTATGGTTTTGCGTTCATAAGTAAAAAAAAGGCCTGTGTCGAAATGGCTTTGGCAGTTGTGTGTTCCTCCTCAGCTTTGGTTCTGGTCCAAAGTCTTTTTTTTTTGTTCCTGACACTTGTTTCTCTTATACTTTAGGGAGTACCAGTAACCTATTTTTAATCAGGCTAAATTACATCAATATTGTTAATTTCTATAATTGCTAGCGAGGCTTAGGGTAAATAAATGAAAATTCTTTGACATTTTTATTTTTTAAAGTTTGGATTTGCTTGAAAATGACCTGCGTTTGAATGGCTTTGGGAGTTAGTGTGTTCCTATTCAGCATTGGGCAATTTGAAGATCAGCAACCTGTACGAGTTATTTGACGAAGAAAAAATCATCAAGACTGTTAGTTTTCTGATCAAAATTCACAGTAGAAGATCTAGCATTGAAAAGATTTTGGAGACTCTGTAGTTCTGCGGTTCTCGGTCCCTTAGACTTTTTTGGTCTTGTGGACGACATTAAAATCCCTCATTCATTCATCCCGAGTCGTACTTTTGTTCCTAACACTTGTTTATCCTTTGCTTACTTTAGAGACTACTGGTGACCCATTTTAATCACTTCGAACATCAATATATCAAATAAATTTATATGATTTAAATATTATTAATATCTACAAGTGTAACATGGTGGCCTAATGCAGGGCGTGAGTGCTCAGAGAATTTAGGAGATTGTCAGAGTGAAGTAATTCCATGGAAAAATTAATTTTTTTTATCTGCTACATCATTTCCGGAATATGTACCAATAAATGCTGAAAAATATTTGCGAAATAAAATATATTATAAGTTAAAATTATACCCAGCTGCCATTTGGACAAAATAATTCCAAAAATCTCTCTAGCAGGTGCAGCAATCTTTCAGGACCCCATCGCTGGGTTCCTCTGAAGATCTTCTTCTAAGCAGCTGCTGCTCCACATATCCAGGAAAAGATGCCCTTATTTGCAGTTATTCAATATAAGAGACTGCACGAAATCACATTGAACAAAAAATCCCAGCAGTTGCCGTTACCATGGCAGTTGGGTGTAGGAATAGCTAATGGCACTGCTGAAAAGTACATAGCTATAAAGCATAAAATAGAAAGTGCCAAGCGCATCTCGCCAAAAGTAAAGAAGATACAACTGAAGCCTATAAAGGCCACCTCACATTTTGTATACCATAACCTCACTACATGTCCATGGGTTCTTTGATTGCCTTATTGTCAAGAGGGGTTGGCCGCCTCCCTTTTGGTAAGGTCATCTCACATTGATTATATCATACATTTCCTTATGGTTACGGGTTGCCTTTTACCGGAGAGGGGTTTTCAAAGGGTTTTCTGACGTATTTCTAGCTTGCATTGAGTTTGTTGAGCATTTCTGAAAAGAGCACGTTACACTAAATTTGGCCAAACTTTGTCTTCTTTTACCTTCTCTTCAAGTACCTGATGCTTCTTTCAGTATTTTAGTAAGTTCTGAAATTTATAATTTTAATACTATTATATACGAATATAATGCATTATACATATCAGACATACGGATAGGTAGAGGGTGAGACAACAAATAAGGACTTTCAAAATTTTCTCTGAAAAATATCCTTCAACAAAATTCAAATTGTTTGGCTTATCATACCATATTTCCAGTAAAGGACGATGCAATGAAGCAGTTCAGTGCAAATCTGATCTTAGTTCATGCTGTCAATAGCCATGGAAATTATTAGACTAAATAACAATGCTTCAAGTACTTCGTTCTCTCTGACCATGTAGGAAGCTAATTAAGGTATTTTACATGCAAATTGATTTAACAGGCTTCGTCCAAGAGTTTTGGTAGATGTAAGTCATGTAGATTTGTCAACCAGTATATTAGGATTCAAGATCTCTGCACCAATCATGATTGCTCCAACGTCTTTGCATAAATTAGCCCATCCTGAAGGTATTTTTCCTAGAATCAATTTGTTGTTGATTTTTTTGCTTTTGGCTTATCACACTTAGTCCAAATAACTTGATCATGTCTGCTTTCTAACAGGGGAGCTAGCAACAGCAAGGGCTGCGGCAGATGCTGATACAATTATGGTAAAATCAATATACAAGTTTATAAGTCATTCTTGCTTTTGTTGAATTTATATTTGATGGTCCAGTGACTTGCAGAGAAGTTTGTCATCTGGGGTCAGCTTTTGAACAACATAGCACACATACTATATAGGTTAAAGTGCCAATATTTCCTTAATCACCTAGGTTGGTTGTTATACCCAGTCTTCGACATACTGACATCATTACTTGCAGACTGTTTCATTTTCCGCGAGTAACACTGTTGAGGAGATTGCAGCCACTGGTGATGCTGTTCGTTTTCTTCAACTCTATGTATGTGAACTTCAAACAATTTGTGGGATTTACTAGCTATCTTGATTTTTAAAAGATTTTCACTTCACATTTAATGCTAGTAAAGGAGCGATTGAGACCTGAATTTGAAGTCATAATATGCCTCTGTTGTTTTCCTTCTTGAAACAGATATATAAGAACAGAAATATCTCAGCTGAAATACTACGACGTGCAGAGTGTGCAGGCTACAAAGCGATTGTTTTAACAGTTGATAATCCAAAGATCGGTCGCAGGGAGGCAGACATAAGGAATAAGTAAGGATGCCATGAAGACCTTGTTCTTGTAGGCACAGAATGATAACATGGTTTTTTTAGGCATGTACAGGGAGGTTCCAATAGATGTCTGTTCACACGTCATATGATGTTCATACTTAGTCTGTGAGACAAACGTTGAATTTATCATTTACCAAATCTCAATTTCAAGAAAAAAATGGTGGTGTCACAAAGCACTTATCTCTATTGAATTGCCAAGTTCTTTTACCTCGTTGATTAATATCACTTGACTTCTCTTGAGAACTGGATCAGTATTGTAGATGATTAAAACCGCATTAATTGATCCTAGAGTTCCTTGCCATTATGTGGCCTAGTCATTTATACTGGCTATAATCTAGCAAAGTGTAACATTTGTTACAGATGCTAGAGAGAGGAATTGCACCCAAGGTAGCTGGAAAAATGTGTTCAAAATATCATTTGGTAAGGATGGAAATTCTCCCAAACCATCTGTCAATGCTTTTAGTTTCAGATGCTATTGATCCTGTCTGTCAGTAGTATGAAAACTTTACTTCGGTGGGATATTATAATTGATGCCAGTCGTATCCTACCTAAGAGTATGTTAAAAGTTTGGGTTTAGTGTAATGGAGAGCTTCATGGCATGAAAATTGCTGGCATCATAAACATGACAAATGGCTTCATTTGTTTTCTTTTGCTGATTTCCAATATAACGTAGCTATATTATGCTGTGGTGGTTTGTTGAGAATATACCCATTTAAGTTTTAACTTTTCATGTTGGAATTCAGTTTTTTGTAGCTTCTGATTATATATACCCGTTTAAATGTCCTGGTATGGACGGAGTTTTCATATATCCATATTCCTCTTTAGGCTTTCATAGGCTAATTGGTTGGATCCCTTGGTTGTTTAGTGTGCCCAAGCAAGACCAATTTTACTCTGCTTGAGCTCAAATAAGGGTCTATATTAAGGTTGATTTAACAAAGGATTTACAACAAACCACTGGCATTGAAGTGGGTGACTGTCACTTTGCTAAACGTGTTCTTTACATCAACTTGTCAAACATTTGTTTTAGATGTTAAGCTCCAAACCACACGATCAAGGGATGACTGTCAGGGCTTGTCCAAAATCTATGCTCTCTCCAAAATCTTCCTCATAGTTGTCAGGAAAGGAGGAATGTAACAGCATTGTTGGAAAAAAGTCAGCACAAATTTTCTCTAAGAACTCAAAATCTTCTTTAGTCACCTCCTAAACTAGACCAAGTTCTTCATTAATAAATAAGTTACTCAGCTAACCCCAAAGGCCTCATCTATCCCAGTTAAACATGTGGGAAAGCCCAGTGTTGGCGTAACAACTGACACCTCTGGAGTGCGAGTTGGTACGGACAGCTATGCACACTACGCAATGAGTTCTCTTCAAATTAGGAGGGGAAGCTCCCTCGTTATGCTTGACAAAAGTGCTTGAAAAGGAAAATAAACTAAACTATACCCTGTCTTTTTGTCTCAGCTGTAGAGGTACAAGGCTTTCACGAAAACTCTATACGTTGCAGCTAAGTATTTTCTGGTTTTGCTTAACTACAACTCACAAAACTAAGTAACTTAAACTATCCAATCTGTAATGATTCGGACAATTTTTTTTGTTTGTTTTTTGCAATGCAATTACAATTCAACATGCACCTGTTAAGGTTAGCTCTAAACCAAAATGATGCGGAAAGCAACTCTAACCAAAATGTACACCGGGATCCCGATGTGGGCAAGGTGTGAGCATTGGTCAGAGGGTCTACTGCAGATGCACAACTGGAAAGGAACTCTAACCAAGAATGCGCCTGTGCAGACGAGCATATGGTCAGAGGGTCCCTAAACTACTTAACTGAAAGCAAATAGGCGGCAAGCCAGCCTCTTCCATTTATTCAGTAGGAAATTACAAGAAATTCAAAAGAAGAATTGAAAAGTGCTAACAGTACTACTATTCAGCTTACAATGTATTAGAGAGCTTGCCAGAATCACGAAGATTAGAAACTTCCAAGCTGTAACAATTTAAGAAACCTCTCCAACACTCACAAACCCTTTGAATATCAACTTCTCACTCAACTACTGATTTTTTTTAAGTCTGATATGACTGATTTTTGACAGAAAATGCATAGACCAGCAACACAACTTTCACTAAAATGCTTGTAACTTACTCAAAACTCACCCTATTGACTTGAAACTAAATGCAGATTGCTCTAGGGATGATGGTGCCCCAAATTGAATGCATAAACATCACCAAATGAACTCTATTTATTTTGCACAGTCCCCAAAGCCACTTCCAGAATGGTACGACCCTCTTAAAAGGGCGATTTTCTTTTAAAAATCCAAATGAGCATTATAAAATCTGTAACTTTGCAAAGATGGTCGCCTAGCATAAGGAAATGGATTACTTCAATGCCCAGAACAAAATTAATTTTATTTTTAAAGCTGTGAGCAAATCTTACATTCTTCTATGATGTTCAGCAACTCTAGAAATGAACAGAAAATGCAAACTAGAACTCCAAAAATGCCAATACTAAACTGAAAATGCAAATCAAACCTATTACAAGCTAACTCTCAACTAGTTGCTATCTTTCAAGCAAGAAGATGAGCCATTGCTAGGAGGTGTGCTTTCCTCGAAGTGAGTGCCTGAAGACAATTCAACAGCATAACGGTGTAGTAGACAAAAGATCCCAAATGAAGAGCTGAGGCCATAATAAATAGATGTGAGAAGAGCCTTCTAGAACCTTCAAGAAGGGCGCCCAAACCCTAATTTTGAATTCAAACACATTCCCTCCAAAAGGTGGCGTCCTTTTCCCTTAGTCAAATATTTCACCCTTTTTAAAAATCAACCTTTCTTCAAGTATGCGTCCATTTTTACTTAACCCAATATTTGGCCTCAAAATATAATATATCTTTTCAATGAAGAGCTTACCCATCACGTCCCCTTTTTAAGAACAACATAAAGTTATAATGCTAGGCAAGGGGGTGTTATAATATTAAAATATAATATTATAATGTGAAAATACTTATCTCTCCATAGAAAATGCACCCAAGAGCCAAAAACAGAAGTGCCAACTGAACCAACTGAAGAAGAGGACCAACTGAACTGAACCCCAACTGACCACTGCCAAAAATAGAATTTACTAAAAATAGTAAATTCATGAAGTTGCCCGAAATGCCAAACTGAACATTCCACTGCGAAGCTCTCTGAAAACCCAGAAAGAATCCGCAATCCGATTTCCAAACTTCAAGCAACAATCTCCTCAAAATTAGGAAACCCTAATTTCACCATCCGAGTAGCCTATGGGTCTCCGGAATAGGCCAACGGTCAACTGCAACGATCACATTTGAGAAGGGGACATTACACAATCCCCTCAAGAACTCAGAGCATGAGGAAACAGAGCGGGAATGATTATCTGACGATAAGCTGGGTACGGACTCACAACGTTAAGGCAAGGTGGCACAACTATCTGCTTGTCTGAATAGGCTTATTGGAAACAACAATATACGATAAACTAAGTACAGATTCTCAACTTGAAGGCAAGGTGGCACAACTATCAACTCAATCTAAATAAGTTTATTATTCACACACATCATATGATAACCAAGAACAGATTCTCAACTTGAAGGCAAGGTGGCACATCTATCAGCTCAATCTGAACGAGTTTATTGAACACATAACATAAAGGATAGCCAACTAGGATAATAAATTGCATAGGTGAGGCACGCATACAATCTACGATCAACTAGCCACTATATCTAACTAAAGCAAGAATTCACCATCATAATTGCATAAAACCCAAGTGGCATAACAATTCATCATAATAGTAAATACTCATGAACAGATACAGAACGAGCAATATTACAGGCAAGGTAGGCACAACATATATTTCTCTCTTGTGCAAAAGTTATGTACAAATGAGCAAAAACTCTTATTTATAGACATCCAAAGGTGTAGGGAACCCTAAAATCACCTTGAGTCAACTACAATCTTGCAATGCATGCAAGATTTATTGCTAAACCCTAATAGAGGAAACTATACAGTTAACTGGAAAACTACCATCAGTTAACCGAAACATCTAATCTAAAAATGGACAATTGTGCAAGCATGCACGTCCTTATTGAAAGCATGTTAACTGGAACACTACCATTAGTTAACGTAAAACCCTAAATACAACTCCAAGTAAATAAAGTTGATCTCAGAATAGATATGCATGAGATGAGACAGCGAGTTACCTTGAGAAGGTAATGCCAAGTTTAACTCCTATGTATAATGTCTATTCTGAGAGGTGGGAACTGAAGTCTACTGATCATGATCTCGAGCAACCAATCCCTCAACGAGATTGTTAACTGCATCACTGTCTGGAGCTATGATACTCTGTCGAAGAATGCTATGCCTGCGCAACATGTCCTCACCAGCTGTGATCTGGGATTGAAGTTCACCCCTGCTCCTGGTTGCTTCATCGAACAATGCTGACATGACTGTAAGCTGATTAATCTTACAGCCAATGGTCTCCCCACTAAAAATAGTATGAGTGAGTGCTATGAGCTCTAACTGTACGTGAGTAAGCTCAACATACTCACCACCCTCAATCTGATATCGGCACGGTAAGCGAGATACTAAAGTCCTCACAAACCGGAGTGCACTAGTAACGTGCTCTACTCTCAGCCAACTTTGACGCCATAGTTTCCTCTATCTTTGCCTTGAAAACCAACTGTGTTTTCCAAGAGTAGATAGCTTCTTTATCTTCTGCATCTGTGACTGAGTCATATGCCATACTCAGGTGAGCAATCATAATCTCATCCCGGGGTCTATTAATCGCCATGTCTTGCTCCTCATCCTGGAGACGTAGACAAAGCTCTCGTGCATTGTACCGCAACTGATATAAATCTGTAAGCATAGAATGGCCTCTAGCAACAAACTCCTCCTCCCATTCATCCAAATGCTTGCCATATGCAACTAAATGATTAAGTTGGCCCTATTCTGCTGGAGGCTCAAGCATCGGCGGGAGTGTGGTGGTAACATCTGACCTGTGTACAAGGCTAGAAATATACTGACGAAGCTGTCTGATTTCAGCCTTGAGGGCTGCCTTATCTTCTTCGTCCTTCAGCATTCTATCCCTGGCACTGTCTGTAGCAACCTGTAGGAAATCAACCTGAGTCTGGCGTGTGCTACGACCAAGGTTGACTGTGATAACCTCAAAGTCCTGAGATTCCAACTCATCCAAGCTCTTCCCCTGTGGAGGTATAGCAGTCTCAACGACGATCTCCATATCGTATTCCTCTCCATGTGGACCATGTTCTTGATCCTCTTGTCTGGCACATCCTGGTAAACCTGATCAAAATCTGAATGATTAAGGACATAGGATGGCTGCCTCCTCTTCCTTCCTAGTTGATTTTCAATCCAAGACTGGTCTTGGCTAATGCTACTGGAAGGATTTGTACTAGCAACAGGAGGTTGTGACGAGAGTGAATATGTAGAGGAACTACTGCGAGATGGGGAGTCTAAATCCAATTCAATGTGAATTGGGGCTGGTGACTGCTTCGAAACTGGTATAGAAACTTGAGGCTGAACCTCAGGCACTAGCGGACTCTGAATTGGCCTCTGAATTGGCTCTGTGATAGGCTGTCTTTCAGGCTTCGTACGTGTATCAATGGCAAGCGCCTTGCCTTTTGCATTGTTTGGCGCTTGACCTTTCTTAGGAGGATTACTCCTCTTCTTCTGTTTTGGTTTCAACAAGGAAGGTAGCGAAGGCTCCACCACTGGCAGCTCTGCTCTAGGCACACTTACCTTCCTAGTCTTCTTGCTGTCAAGGTAAAGTATATTGTTCTGAATAACTCTACTTGACCTCTCTTTTACTGTTGCGTACTCCTTAGCGTACCAATCAACTGCTGGCAGCGGCTGTGTCAACCTGCTCTCTGAAAGATTGAGGAAGAACTTCTCCCTCATCATCTGATAAACCTCCCACATCTTCTGACAAGAAAACATAAATCTATGTGAGAGAGAAGCGGCCGTAGCTACGTCTGCGAACCTCGAAGTCATCCATGCAATTTGCCCAATAATCCTCCATAGAAGGCTTATGATATGCGCATCTAGCAAGGCGAGTTGTGTAATGACCCCAAAGATCATAGGCACGTACCTCAACAAGATACTTGAGATGATATCTCTTGAGCTCCTGTCCTACAGCTTTGGCATCAACTGCCGTCTTGCACCAATATATTCCAAACTGAAAAGGAAAATTGGCAGTTGGTCTGTGCTTGCGACGTAAATGACGATGAACATCATGCGACTGCCTCAGGAACTCCATAAAAACTGTCTTATCTGAAGGATAACGTGGAAGCATAGCTGGATTTCTTGTAAATCCATATACTCGGATATAAGTGTATGTTGGGAACTGAATAAACCAGTCCGCCCAACCATCCATCGCTGCTCTAGCAACTGCTGAGATACGAACGTGCAACTCTTGGTCCAAATTTCTCACTGTATAAGTTAGAAAAGCCTTGTGAACACGCTTGAAATGACGTTCAGCCTTAGTGAACTCAAGCTGATCATAATAGTGATAGACTTTTTGAACACTGAGAATGCCCATGGTGTTTAGTCCTCGGAACTGACCCTGATAAGCGATCAAGTACACGAGATAAAAACACATGTGAAACTCATGAGCAACTAGGAAACTGGTGATCTGCTTGTGGATAATATCGCTGATGAAGGATGCCCAGTCATAATGCTCCTGCCCAGATATGATGCGACCAATGATGTAATACATCCAAGGCTGGAAAACATTTGCATGTGAATGACCTGAGACACGATTCAAGAGTGTAATTAGAATCGAGTACTCATCCTTGTACTCACCACGACCCACATTGTTTGGCAATTTGTTCTTCGCTTGCTTTAACCATCATTCTGCCATTTTGCTCTGGCACTTGTCCACATCAACGTTGAATGCATGCTTGCACAGCTCCATAGAAATAACCAGACTGTTCGGGTGCTGAGGGATACCAAAACTTCTTTCAATGTCCAAAGGCTTGAGACTGCAAATAACTCGTCCATCTATTGACACTATCTCACGAGTAGCAGAGTTGTAATGCTTAATACAAGACATCACGAACTCAACACAATGAACTGAGATAGGCATGGAAGCGGCCTCTAATAACTCGGACTGCTGAATGTTTTGAATAATCGAATCTCTGATCTTAACTGGATCTAGGACTGCTTCTGGGAGCACCTTATGGAGATTCGTCTCAACTGTCCCAATGAAGTCGTGAGTAAGTACTGATTTGGTCCTGTATTCGAGCTGAGTGTACTGCATTTTGAAAAACTCGCCTGTTGACTGTGAACTTGACTATGTTCTGACAAGATTTCTAGAAAGCTAAAAATAGCCTACTGAGGCTAAAAATAGCCTATTGAAGAGTTATTTTCGGCAAAAAATCTAAGATATGGGTTTTGTCTAGAAAAAGATTCTAAGACAACCCAGAACGTCACAAATGCGAAAATTTGACTTCTACTCGACCATGCAGAGAATTTTTAGTTGAGAAAATTAGAAACTCAAAAACAAATGCTCTAGAGTTAAAAATTCCTAAAAATCCAAGCACATGAATTTAATTCGAGGAAGCTATATAGAAACGATCCAGATGATCAGACTTGCCAAAATCTGCCAACTTCGAGAACATGCGAATTGAAATTTGAGAGAAATTTGAGAATCAAAGAGGAGAAAGATGTTTTTTATATTTTCTTCTGTGAAAATCGCCCTTTGATCTTCAAATTTGTTGATGAATGTGAACTTGAACTTGCAAAAAGAATTGTTTGATGAAATCGCCACTGGAAAATGATGATAAATTCGCCCAACCTGTGAAAACTCACCTCTGCTCTGAAGAAATGCGAATTTCTTAAGCTGAATGAATCTTTAATGATGGTGCCATGCTTAAATAAAGAGAATTCGCACCATATTGTTGACCGCAAGACTAAAAAACCTCAACTGAAATAAAAGGCTTTTGATTGGACCCCCTCTAGTTACACTGACACTGAGTCGGAGTTCGGAATAAAAAATAATAAAATAATATTCAGTTGCCAATCACATGCGAATTTCATCTTACAACACAAAGGGGCGCCAAAAATAGTTTATTGGACAAAATCGCCACCTTTCATGCTGGCATGCAATTTGAAAATTTAATATTATTTTATTTAGTTGACAAACCATGTAAAGCATTTGGGCTTGTCCAACGAACTTCACTGATTTTGAAAAGTCCTCATTTGCCCTCATAGGCGTCCATTTGCTCAAGATATCACGTTTTTTACTAACTTCCTATTTTGTAGCTGACTACAAAATTACAACTAGCCATCTTCGACACTAATTTCTGGGTGACCAGGTGATGCTGAGACTAAGTAGGTGTATTCATTACGAAGCCTGCAGAGCAATGAAGAAATGTCTGCTAGAAGTCGTCACTGCAAAATCCATCATTTAACACTTCAAAGAATTAGGTGCCCTTGATTAAATTGATTTTTAGGTACCAGACAACCATTTCTCCATACTGCCATCTGATGCTTCAAACGGCTACTGACAACGAACGGTGAACCCTGCTGACTGGCTAACAAGCTTACTGCATGACTAGAGGTATTCCGCATCCAACAAATATACGCAAGGCATCTGAAAGCTGCATTAAGGACCCCTAAAGTAAGGGCGCCCTTGGCCTGAAAAGGCACAAACACCATTTTGACGGAAGTACAACTCTCAACCAGATGCCCTACTTTGACCTCTGATATCTAGAGTTGGGATGACCTGATTCGAGCACTGTCTGTTTCTACGCATAGCCAGAAAGACCTACAAGAGACGTCTCTAGAGGTGACGAAGCAAAAAAACTGCTTCTAAGACCTCAAATAGAAAGGCGCCTTTCCCAAGATGGAATAGACGACCAAACTTAGCCATTTTCTGAGCTGTTTTCGTTTTACAGTATTTCCCAAAGATCTCGCACGTACGAGCGTTTGCCAAATCCCGGAGGTTGACAGCTAGGCTCATTGGATAGATGGAGTAATTGCGTACAAGTCCCGTGAAGACTTCGAATGTCAATAACCTCATTTGACAGGCCTAAAGGCTAGGCGTCCATGGCCTACAGAATTACAATATATATCTCATGTTTCTCCACCCTCTGATTTACGTGTTTGGTAAAATCTCTGCCACGATCTCTTAGAATATCGGACTGACAGGCTAACTGGTGTGTTGCGAAACCGGACTAGAGTAGCACAGATGTCAGGAAAATGTTATTTGCAAACTCTACCATCTCAAGGGTCATTTTGAAGGGCGCCCCTGAGCTACAGGGGCGCAATTTCACCTTTGAGGAAGTACTGTGATATGAACTCTCTTTGTAATCTCATCTTCTGACGTCGACTGCCGGAGCTCTGGGACTCAGATGACTGCATTCGATAGCTCGTCGGAAAGGCAGACTAGTCATGAAAAGATCAAATGCATCAATAATCAGGAACACCAAGATCTATCCCTCCTTTAAAGAGTGCGCCCTTGAGCTACAGGGGCGCAAAAGCTGAAAAGTGACAAGCTTCTGCAATTTGCAACCTCTGGAATCCTCAACTTTTGACGTTAGTTACCGGAGTTACAAGTCTTGGATAGCCTCGTAGGATAGCTCATCGGATAACTGGAGTAATTTTGAAGAGTTTGACTATAGTCATGAGCATTTACCACAAAATCTAGGCCTTCAAAAAGAAGGGCACCCCCGAGCTACAGGGGCGCAATTTTGCTTTTCGTTGAGAAATCTTCAAAAATTAACCACTGAAATCCTTGTCTTAGTCACTAAAATGACCATACAAAGGTATAATCATTGTCGTGAAATGCTCCTCCATCATGAAATGCTTCATTTTGAGTCTTTGATTTAGGTTCTGATCAATGGATATTGCCTTTGACTGACAAAACACTGACAAAACTCCATGCTTGATATTGCCCAAAAACTGTATTTGACATCATTTTAGCAAGGTTTAGACTATTTTAAGCAAAATGCCTCAATGAAGCAAAAAATTTGGTTTGGGTACAACACCCAGCTCGCAATCCAATATAACTTTGTTGTCATTTCATACCTTGGAGAATCAAGGTCTTGACTAGTAGGAAGTCTCCATGCAACCTCACTTCAAGTGTAATATCCCCAGTGGAATATTTTCTCAACTTTTGCAATTGTCATATATAATCATGCAACTGTGATTATATTTGTGCAAATATTTGATCAAACTTGCCAATTTTCACAATGCAAGCTTATTAATATTTCGTCAAATAGTTGGATGTAAATGAATATGAAAGAGTTTATGAATATAAACACTTGCACAATTTGTTCAATGCTATCATAACATATTTTCTATCATTAAACTCAATCTTGACATTCATATAGTTAGAGAGACATAATGACAAACAGTTTGCATCTGTTCATTATACTGCTGTTACAAAAGTATATATTCAGAAAACTGTATACAGCTTTTTAACCTTGATAAACACTTCAATATTTAAATATTAACTTGCTGACCTGAAAGTCTGAATAGTCAAACTCCAATCACAAATGATCTTTGTTTTCCTTTATGGCTGTATGGTCCCTTTCTAGCATAGTACGGATCCCCATATTGCTGTATGGCAGAATCAAAGGCTTGAACAGCAGCTAATATAAGCTGCAATACACCCTAAGGAAGTGGTTCCAGCCTAAGTCACCGCATTCGGCTGAATATCAACTTGAAATTCAAAATTCGTCGAATTTCAAAAAAAACAAAAGAAATTCGTTGAGATTTGAAATAAATTCGTACGGTTGCATTTTTTATTTTTTCAAAACTGATAAAACGTTTTTTTTAAGGCTTTTTGTTATAAAAATGGTAGTGATTTTCTACATTTGTGTTTCCTTTCAGCAACTCCTGCGTTTCATCCTGCAGCCTGGAAGCCGTCACTGTAGCCTTCAACTCGTCCTGCAGCCCGGAAGCCGTCGCTACAGCCTAGAAGTTGCCGCTCATGCCTCACTTGCGGCTGCAACTTCACATATTCAACATTGCAAGCCGTCGAAGGGCAGGTTTTATTTTATTTTTTAATTTTAGGGTTAGTTTATTACCAAACATAAACCATATGTTATGTTTATAAATTTTATTATTTTATATGGCTAAGCCGACATTTAATATGGCTTATTTTATTTAGTTTATAAATTTTATTATTTTATATGGCTGCAAACCATTTAATATGGCTTAGCCACAAATTGCAGAATTATAATAGTTTATATATCTTATTTTATTTAGTGTTTAATATTTTATTGTTTTATTTAGTATTTAATATTTTATTTACTTATTAATGTTTACAATTTATGGTAAATTATATTATTATATATTTACAATTTACTTATTAATATTTAGTATTAATATTTTATTATTTTATTTAGTATTTAATATTTTATTATTTTGTATTTTATTTACTTAATAATGTTTACAGTGTATGGTAAATTATATAATTATATATTTATAATTTGCTTATTAATATTTTATTATTTTATATATATTAAATTTATATTAATAAATTAATATTTAATAGATTTAAATATACTTATTAATCAATAATATTTAGATTTAAATAATTATATTTTGTGGATATATTTCTTATAATTATAAAAAAAAATATAAAAAAATACATAAGGAGAATTTAATCCGAATTTTATACTTTTCAAATTTTTTCCTTGTCGAATTTCATCCGAAATTCAAAGCTGTCGAATTCGAACCTGGTGACTTAGGTTCCAGCCTTCGTGGGCCCTTATAGAGGCCACGTATGAGGTGAGAAGTCTTCACAATTTCAGAAATATGCATTGCCTTATTTAAACAAGTCTCCAATATGGTACTCCCTTTGGGGAAGTCTTAATGTGGTACGGCCGGATTAAAACTTAGTTGGAATTAAAATATAAATTATAATATTTAATTCCTTCTTTCACAATACACACAGCACCAAAAAACCTTGTTTCCTAATCGCTTGCGCACACACACAAATATTTTCTGATATCTTCACTCTTGCACACATTGCATACAAATTTATTCTTTGCTTGCAAATATCAATAAATTTGTACCTATATACCTAGCAATCTATAAATTTGTGACTTTTGGAAATATAATTCTTTTCAAACAATTTCTTGCATAAATTCCTTCAAATCTGCACACCTGCGAACCTTGTATGAATTCGCCTCTAACACTGAAATGAGGGTTTTTCATCCCTGCTCACTGAATCTTAAGCATTGTAATATCCCTTGCTACTTCTGATCTAAATTTTTGCTCTCAAGGAATATATATCTTAAGGGTTACCAAAATGCAAAACAAAGATCTTGGTTACTATAACCTTCTAACACTTCAAGATTTTTCACTTAAAGGAGAGGGAATAGACCAAAATACCAATGTTTACACTTTTTCAAACCACTCTAGAAAATTCCCTTCAAATCTGGCCTAAGTTTACTTCAAGGAATATTGTTGAACACTTTACTTGCAAACTCTCAGCTAGCTGTTTCTGAGTTTTCAGTTTGTTTATTTGTCTTCAAATGGCTTCAATTGAATTCTAGTAGCTTGCAAATTAACTCCACAAAGTCTATATAAAGAACTAAATACAAATGCAATCTCTTTTTGGCTTTTTAGATGCAAATACATGACCTCTATATGAAAAACATTCTCCTATAGCCAACTGACATTTTAACGAACAGTTGGTGTGCAAAGTACAAGATATAGAATTGCTCAATGACAACTACAAATAACCAGCAAATTATATCTCCTTAATTGCCATGAAATGTCTAATACAATGCTTATGAATTATGGCCAAGACTCTTAGCTTTTACAATGATATCAGAATATGATAATGCTGGTATAGATGCACACCTACAGCTGAAAAGATAAACTAACCTATATGCAGTGATATGATGAACAAATCATAGTGGAACCTAGTTGTTTGATGGCGCCCTTGATGATGAATGATGAAGCAACAATTAGCAATGCCCAATGCTCAATATCCAAGCCAAATTGTCCTTCTATGGAAATCGCCCCTATTCTGATCAACAAGGTGATTATAAAATAGTTTTCAACATTTCCAAGCCTGCTCATGCTCCAAAGTTCCAAACACAATCGCCATGACCCTAGGAGAGGTGCGCACCAAACAAGAAGAAGAATCGATGCAAGGATGAGCTCACACAAGCAAATTTGAGCCCCCAATGGTGTCCTTGCTATGACTGTAATTTATTTCCAGAATGTTGCAGAATATATCAGACCTCTCCTTCAATGCTCAATGCCAAATGAAATGCATAAATTGTTGCTAGGATGAAGTCCAAAGATCTCCAAATTGAGCTCCACAAAATTGGCCTTTGGCTACTAATTTTGTCTCAATTAGTTGACTGAGTTATCACCTCCTCAATTTGCAACCCTTCAAGAGATATTTCACTCCCTCAGTTATGCTATCAATATGAAGTTTTCGTTTCCTATGATCAAAAATAAATCTGCAGAAACCCTTGGCTCTACAAAATGAATTGTCAAATATCAATTTCAAATTTGGATGATCAAGGAATGAGCCCTTAATATCCTTTTATACTTTTCTTGTGAGAGCTCATAACACTTTCCTAGCCAATGTGGGATAAAAGATATATTCCCCTTTTAATTATAAAATTGCACTATATTATAATATTAAAATATAACTCATCAAGTGTAATATAATAACACAATATGTTATCCAACAATATGTTTTCTAACACAATGTGTTATCAAACGGTGTGCTATCAAACAATGTGTTATCCAACATCCAAGATACCATAAGAATCATCAAATTAACTCCTGAATCCATGAAGTGAGCCAACCACCACCTGGGTAACTGCTAAGAAAACCCTCTAAACATGCCCTATTAGCCTACGAGGGCCACTGATAAGCTAATCCAACCACAAACAACATCAGGCTAGAAAAGGGGACATTACAAGCACATTGTTGATCCCTGGTTGGAATCGCTTTGCCTTCCGGGATTTTGTCCATCAGGAGAACTTTGGGGTTTACATCCCTTCGATGAGGAATTTGGTCGCATGCACAAATCTCTAGAGAAATAACAATATTCAATCTAATTCGCCCAAATGAAATCCCACAACCCTCTTTTATAACCTCTTGGGAACTTTCCAGAATTATAATATAAAATTCACTTTTTATATAATAATTCCTTTTCCCTCATAAAAGTGACTTTATAATAATTTATTTTTATTAAATCACTTTAATAAATAATTAATTAATTAAATATTAATGCCCCAATTATTAAAGCAAGACAAAAATAATATTTAATTAATTAAAATAATTAAATATTGTCTGGTTGGAAATTGGGGACATTATAATCCTCCCTTCCTAGAGATTGCTTGTCACCAAGCAGTTCGTACTTGAGTGCCATGGCCAAATACTCGGATCCCAATGAACTTGCAGAATCCTTCACCATGCTTCTGTTGCACTACTCTGATACAACCGAAATTTGCAGTTCTTTCTTCCTATAGTCCCCTATGGAGTAATCTCTCCATCATGTGAATTCTTGGATCTGAAAGCTGGAAAGCATTGTCATTCAAACTCCAGGTGCTGAAGTAACAATTTTGCACACACAAATCTAGATAATTAGCTTCAGTCAACAACACGAAATCTAGAAATTTTGTGCTTAGCATTCCTAGACAGCCATTGTACAACTTGTGTGAGATGAAAAGCCTTAACTAAATCTGAAAATTGCCCTACCTACTTGATTATAATTGGAAGAACAATTGGCTCAAGATAGGAATCATTTTGTATCTCCAATGCTATTTGACACCTGGTTGTAACTACTTTCGACGCATCATCAATTAATGCTTTCAACACTATCTTCTTCTTAGTTGACTCCAACTCCAATGTTTGAAAGTCTTGGCTATATTTTCCAAGTGTATGTAGCCACTGAATTCCTAGGACAACATCAGCCTCTCAAATTTGGTCATGAGCTACCATTTTCAATTCTCCACACTGTTCCTCTTTGCAAAGATCGTACAAATGTTGCCATCGGAAGAAGTGACATCATTAACAATATCACTGTCCTGGTTTTCTTGAATTGTTGTAGACTCAAAATCAGCATTAACTTACATTGGACTATGTGCATATTCCTCAACCAAGCCATCTTGAAGTTTTTTCTTATGTATCTCATGACTATGTATATCATTTCCATCATGATTGAATTGTTCCCTGATATTTTGGAGGTGTTGTTTTTCTTGAGCAGCCAACAACTTGGCTTCCCTTGCCCTCCTTAGCCATTCATCACACCTTTCCAGGTTCCTCACCACATCAATTGTGCTTGCTTGTGATGTGATTACTTCCTTTCCTTCCTTATTTGCACATCCAAAATCAGCTACCACTCCAGATTTTGCATTGCAATTGTTTTGGATTGATGGTAGGACAATATTATATTCACTCAAAGAATCATCAAAAATGTCCACACCTTCAACAACTTCCAACCCTTCAACCTCATTTTTGTCATGAAGACTCATGTGCCCCTCACTTGTGGATGCATGGAGTGATTCTTCTTTCTCCATATCATCATCCTCCTGGCTATATTTGCCAAGTGTATGTAGCCACTGAATTCCGAGGACAACATCAGCCTTACAAATTTGGTCATGAGCTACCATTTTCAATTCTCCACACTCTTCCTCTTTGCAAAGATTGTACAAATGTTGCCATTAGAAGAAGTGACATCATTAACAATATCGCTTCCCCGGTTTTCTTGAATTGTTGTAGACTCAAAATCAGCATTAACTTACATTGGACTATGTGTATATTCCTCAACCAGGCCATCTTGAAGTTTTTCCTTATGTATCTCATGACTATGTATATCATTTCCATCATGATTGAATTGTTCCCTGATATTTTGGAGGTGTTGTTTTTCTTGAGCAGCCAACAACTTGGCTTCCCTTGCCCTCCTTAGCCATTCATCACACCTTTCCCAGTTCCTCACAACATCAACTGTGCTTGCTTGTGATGTGATGACTTCCTTTCCTTCCTCATTTGCACATCCAAAATCAGCTACCACTCCAGATTTTGCATTGCAATTGTTTTGAATTGATGGTAGGACAATATTATAGTCACTCAAAGAATCATCAAAAATGTCCACACCTTCAACAACTACCAACCCTTCAACCTCATTGTTGTCATGAAGACTCATGTGCCCCTCACTTGTGGATGCATGGAGTGATTCTTCTTTGTCCATATCATCATCCTGCTGAAGTGAACTTGTGAGAATGACTTCATCTTCTTTAGGGCCTCCACATGTATGATTAGGTGTCCAAACACCTTGACATGTCAAACAATGTTGTTCTCTCCTCAACTAATTTTTGCTCTTCCTAGGTTCACCTGTTGGCACGAGGAAGAATTTTTTTCTCCCATCATGCTATGAGGTGAGAAAAAAGTTTCTAAGGCATCATAAATGGAAGAGGGACCCTTGGAATGCGCCCATGTCTAGAAGGTGATTTAAAAATTTACTAAGTGATGAAAAACAGGAGGAGGACCCCTTAAATGCGCCCTCAAGAAGTAAGAGGCTTGGAAATCATCTAAGGCGTTGAAAACAGAAGCATGATCCCTTGAATGCGCCCAAGCTAGGAATGAGGTCAAGAAAATTTACTAAGTGATGAAAACAAAAGTAGCCCACCCTAAATGCACCCTAGCAAAGGAGGAAGCTACAAATTTTTCTAAGTGTTCAAACTAGAACCATGACCCCTCAAATGTGCCCACCAAGGTGTCAAGATGATAAATTTTTTTCTAAGTGTAAAAAGATCGAAGCTGGACCCCCCAAAGTGCACTCATCCGGTGAAGCAAGCTAGAGAAAAAATGTTAAGTGATGAAAATAAAACTAGGACCCCTGATATGCGCCCATCAAGGTGAGGTAGCTAAAGGAGTTTCTAAGGTGTTGAAGGTAAAGGAGTTTCTAAGGCGTTGAAGGTAGCTAAAGGAGTTTCTAAGGCGTTGAAGGTAAAAGTTGACCCCCTAATATGCGCCCACCAAGGAGGAGACTGACTGGAAATTTTTCTAAGTGTAGAAATTGAAGCTAGAGGTCTTGAATGAGCCCAAGGTGGTGTGAGAGATAGAAATTTTTTCTAAGTGTGGCAAATGGAATGAGAAAGCGATAAATGCGCCCCAGTCAAGAAGTGAAGGTGTAAAAAAATTTTCAAGTCATAAAAGAATTAAATGAACCCCTTTAAGAGGCGCCCATGAGAAAGAAGATGAACATTAATAGAAAAATATTTTTCAAGGGTAGAAAAATTAAATGTACCCCTTCAAGTGTACACATAAGTAATGTAGTTGAAATTTTTTTTTGAGGGGAAATATTTTTGTGGGTCTTGGATATTTTCTAAGGGGAATAATTTTGAAACTCTCCACACCTTGCCTGGAGATTTTAAAGTGGACAATGGGCGCCTGGTTGATGAAATAAAATTTTCTAAGTCTTGCAAAGTGGAAGTTGGCCCTATGAAATGCACCCTACTCAAGAGATATAAGACTTTTCAAAGGCATAAAAATTAAAGACTCCAAGTGAAATACGCCTAAGTCAAGGGGGCCAAATTTTTAATGTTGGAGAAATTTTAAACAATTAAAATGATTTTCCCATAAATGCTTGAGATAACAAATTGTTACAGGCAGTTGAATGAGAAAAAATCGAATTTTGAAAGGGGAAGGAATCTCCAGCCATGGAAGTTTCTATGACGATTGGGTGACAACTCGCCTGTTACTGCACCAAAATTGGAAAATTACTAAGTAGTGGGGGAGAAAATTAAATGCAACTGCTAAAATGGGCACCCTTTCACAATTATTTAAACCTCCAAGTTATTCATTTTTCCTCACCAGTTGCAAATTTGAAGTTATGAGAAAAAGAAGTGCTGAGGAAGAAATTGCTGAAGTGAGTGAGTTTGAGCAAAATTTTTCTAAGTGTCGGAGTGATTTTGCTGAAGGTTTTAAGCTTTGGAGTTTGAAATTTTGAGCTTTGGAGTCAAAATTCTTGAGGTTTGGAGTTAAAGCGTTGATGCTAAAAACTTTTATTTGCAAAGTTAACTCCATGTTTCAGCCATCTCATGGTGATTTTATTTTCTAAGTCTGAATTTTAATGCTTATGTTTTTATTTTGTAGATGGATGAAGCAGGAAGAGGAGATGCTGTAAGGATAGACAAAGCTGCAAATGCAAAATCCAGCAAATAGGAACGCCTCCAGGCAGGGAATTATTAAGAACTTCGCAAGTCTTTTTTTCCTGAATTGAAGTTTGTTTCAAAGTTGGGAGGGCTGACGGACAACAACCTTGGTTCGTTCAACTTCAGAGCGCTCAAGGAAGAACGTACGGGCAAGGGGGCCATCATCCATCAGTTATAGTGCACAACATCATGAAGAGTGGACTATATGCAGCTGCTGGTTTTCCACCAACAATCCAGTCTCTAGAGCTGATTTCGGAGTGTGCTAATTGCTATAGGCTAGATCGCAGAACAATAGTTTCCCCTGATGGCAAGTTGTTTGCAAACCTCATGCCGGAAGCTATCGGAGAAGCGTTTAGGATTCCAACTTTTGAGAAGATGCTGTACAAGACGAAAGAAAGAGCTGATAAGATGTACACCTCATCTTTTGAAAGGTGTGCTAAGAGGATTAATTCAGTCTGTATGTAGAAGCCAAGGCCTCCTCGCACAAAGTTACCCAAACAGATCATCTCCAAAGACTTGAAACAAGAATACTGTGACCTGATTATGATGCTTAGTGTAATGTCCCCTTCTCAATTGTGATCGATTCAGTTGACCGTTGGCCTATTCCGGAGACTCGTAGGCTACTCAGAGGGTGAAAATTAGGGTTTCCTATTTTTGAGGAGGTTGTTGCTTGAATTTTGGAGATTGGATTGCAGATTCTTTCTGGGTTTTCAGAGAGCTTCGTAGTGGTATAGCTTGCTTTGTGATCTGAGCACCTTCATGAATTTACTATTTTTAGTAAATTCTATTTCTGGCAGTGGTCTTGTGGATTTTAGTGTAGTTGGCTCTCTTCTTCAACTAGTTCAGTTGGTAATTTGATTTTTGGCCTTTGGATGGTTTTTCTGGAGAGATAAGTTAGGTTGATTTAAATAATGTTATATTTTAATGTTGACCCCTTGGCCTAGCTTCATCACTTTAAGTTGTTTTAAAAGGGGGACTTCAACGGTGAATACCTCATCAGAAGGTTATTAAATATTTCCAAGGCCAAAAATATGTGATGCTTAAGGGGGACGCCAACTTCAAGGAGCTTAATATTTTATTAAAAGATCAAATATTGCCTTGAGAAGAGGGACGCCATTCTTGGAGGGAAAATGAAGTCAATTCAAAATTAAAAAGGGGCGCACTTTCTAGAAGCTTTTGGAGATGCTTTGCTAAGTCTATAAAAGGAGGCCTTCTCTCTTCAGTTCATCATCTCATATTTTCAGTAAAGTTATGCTGCCGAAATGGTGACAGAGTTGCTTCAAGGAAAGCACACCTCCTAGTTTGGCTTAGCTTCTTGCTTGAAAGATAGCAACTAGTTGAGAGGTAGATTGTAGTTGAGTTGTCTAGCATTGTACTTGAGTTTCCTAGCATCTTAGTTCATTTTCCTTGCATTCTAGTCATATTTTGGAGTTGCTGATTATCATAGCTGATTGTAAGTTTCATTCATAGATTCAAAAATAAAAATATTTCTGTTCTAGGTGTTTTACCAATTTGATTTCTTGCTAGGGGCGACCTTGAGTGCCAAGTTTCAGATTTTATTTCCAAGTGTTGGATTTTATGGAGCAAAATCGCCCCTCCTTGAGGGCCGTACCTTTCTAGTGGTGCTTGAAATTATGTGCAAAAATATATGAGTCTTTGGGTAAGTTTTATGGTTCATTCTTGGGCGCCAATATCTTAGAAGCATTATGCATTTTATCTTATGTGTTTTGGGTGAGTTTTGAGTGAGTTGTGTGCATTTTAGTGGATTCTAGGGTTGCTGGTTATGCATTTTAAGTTGCAGGTCTATGAAAAATCAGATTATAAAGTTGGTCCTATGAGTGGAGTTTTGGGTCTAAGCATTCTTATCAAGCAAGGGGGAATCTACTATATTGTTGTAGCATTATTTAACTCTTAATCTTATGTTCTTGGTAGGCACTCTCTATTTCATTATAAGCTGAACAGTAGTACTGTCAGCATTCTCTTTATCTCCTTCTTGCTCATTGTACTTCCCGTTGAATAAGTGGAAGAGGCTGACTTGCCACCTATTTACTTTCAGTTAGTAGTTTTTAGGGACCCTCTGACCATATGCTTGCCATCTCTCGGTGCCATCCTGGTTAGAGTTACTTTCAGCTCAGCATGCATAAGATCCTTTGACCATATGCTCGTCTATCCTCTACGCATTCTTGGTTAGAGTTCCCTTCCAGTTCTGCATTTGCATCAGATCCTCTGACCATATGCTCACACCTTGCCCAACATCGGGATCTTGGTGTACATCCTTGGTTAGAGTTGCTTTCCGCATCATTTTGGTTTTAGAGCTAACCTTAATGGGTGCATGTTGATTGTAATTGTAATTGGAAAAACAAAAAAAAAATTGGTCCAGTTCATTACACTTAGCCGAGTAAATGGGAGTTCTCAAGTATATATTTTTGAGCCCTGGATGTTTTATTACATCAGCGTGGTGATGGAGGGGAAGGATTATGTTGATTGGGCAAGGATGATTAGTAATAATATAGATGAGCAGTTCAAGCACCTGAGGAGGACAAGGACATTCTATATGAGCTCATACGTCATCTATATGCTGGCTCGGATGACGAAGTATAGAGGAATGACTTATAAGGAGCCAATTGGAAGCGGTCCTGATCAGTTCAAGATTCATGAAGCTTGCCCGCAATTGCACTTAACCAACACTTCTAATTTCAAAAGGGTGAACGATGCTTTTACTATGCATATAACAAGGAGTCTTCAACAAAGAACTCAACAAAGAATATCTAAGGAGGCCTAACAGTTGATTGAAGAGTTCGGATGTTAGTTTATCCAATTTCCGAAGTTCACCTACATTAGGCTGCAAGGGTTCACCTCTTATGCATACAGGTTATCGAGGTACCCCACCAACAGGATGGTGATGTTAGAAGTATCTAGGCAACTTCTTGCCTACGATAAAATCCAGAAAAAGAAAAAGAAAGGAGGATTGATTACCCTATTGTTATGGGGAATTCAATTGAGGAGTGTCCATCTTTACAGGCAGCCAGAGAGGTTGAGGACGAATTGCAATTCTTCCACATCACTCTCCATACTAGACGACAGGATTTTGACCCCTACAGAAATATCAAAGTGATGCAGGGTGTGGAGAATAGGCATAGGGCTCGCATTGAGGATTTTTGGGCTAATGCGGAGGATGAAGCTGAAGTTAGAAGGAGAATGTTTACCTGACTACCTCTTAAGTTGATTAGAGAATGCAAAGTTATTCCAATCCCAGACCAAGTGGATGAGGATATCAATATTATTCATCCAGATTATGAGTTAGTGAGGGACACGCCAATCCCACCACCTGATTGGTTAGAGCCAGAGGTTACAGACTTGGACACACTGTGCATTCCAGTCTTGAAATTCACAAGGAGCTGGGTGGAGAGACATGTTTGTAGACTCAAAAGTAAATCAATAGCTCTCACCTACACCCTCATGGGCGATTAGAGGCCGCCAACAGTGAGAAAGAGGAAACAAACTGCCCAAGCTTCAGAGCTGCGGGAAGAGGTTCCAGCTCAGCCAACACCTCCAGAGATGGAGGAGGCATCACCCACACAATTACTGACTCACTCTTCGAGTGTGCAAGAGGTTTTGTTGTTCGCAAGTCAGAGGGTTAGATTGGATGAGGAGCACGAGATGGAGGAGGTGAATCAGCCATTGCCTAGGGAGCCGGATAGTCAGAGTGTTAATGCTCCCAGGAATGAGAGCCAACAAGAAGATGAAGAGACGGCAACGGACACTCGCTTGGAGCATATGATTTAGGTAGATTTCGAGGATGAAAATACTACGGTGCCCGAAGCTCAAGGTTTGGAGGAGAATGCTCAACATTTAGAGGAGGATGCGCAACACATGGAGATAGATGAGCCTCAACAAAATGTTGCTAGAGAGGAGGCTCGTGAAGAGGAAGCAACAGAAGAGCAACCACTTGTCATCTGCAACACACAATAGGCGGTACCAGATTGGCTCGTGAGTAGGATGAGAAAAGATCCTGAAGATGACACCGACCCAACAATAGAGATGGACAAATTCTTCAACAGAATAAGTGGGTTTCCAAAGAAGAAAAGAGCCAGGAAATATTCAAGGATTGAAATAGATAAATCTGGTTTGCGCACACTTCACGTTGCTGTTCCTAGGGAGGAGTGTGATCGAGACGAAGAGATGCCGGAAAACTATGTGGTCACCATTGTTGAGCTAGGCCATCCCATAGGATCACAGGTAATTGAGGAAGCTGATAGCTCCTTTCAGGCATTGAAAGATAGATTGCTTCGAAAAGAAGAAAAATATAAGAAGTTGAAAAGGGAGCATAGGACGTTGATTGGCTACTGTAATGTCCCCTTCTCGAGCATGATCTTTCCAGTGACCGTTGGCCTATTCTGGAGACCCGTAGGCTACTCGAAAGGTAAAATTAGGGTTTCCTATTTTTAAGGATGCTCTTGCTCGAGGTTGGTTGATTCAATGGCGGATTCTTTCTGGGTTTTCAGAGAGCTTCGCAGTGATATGTTCTTCTTGGCATTCTGAGCATCTTCAGGAATTTACTATTTTTAGTAAATTCTATTTCTGGCAGTGTTCCTGTTGGTTTCGGCATGGTTGACTTTCTACTTCAGACTGATCAGTTGGCTTGCTCATTTATGGCTTCGGGGCACAATTGGAGAGATAAGTCGAATTATTTAATTAAAGTCATGTTTTAATGTTATATTTTAACATTGACCCCCTTGGCCTAGCTCGTCACTTTAAGTTGTTTTAAAAGATGTCTTTATGGGTGGGCGCCTCATTGAAAGAAATTAATTATATTTCTTATAAAGTAAAGATTAACCCAAGCTCAAATTGGATGCCAATTTCAAGAAGGAAATAAAGTATTATTAAAAGTCAAAGTTTGCTTGGAAAAGTGGGATGCCTTCTATTGGAGGATTAGGGTTTGGTTCGAAAAGGAAGTTTAGGGTTTTGAGAAAGATCATCTAAAAATTATAAAAGGAGGCTATTGGTTATCATTGAGATTATCTTTTATCTATAGGAATGTTATGCTGCCGGATTGGCTTTGGGATTGCTTCGAGGAATGAAGGCCTCCTAGCTTGGGCATTGCTTCTCGCTTGAAAGATAGCGACTAGTGGTGAGATAGTGTAGTTTGAATGTTTTATTGTGAGATTTCTGCATTTTTAGTCTTTGTGAGGATATGTAAATCAGTTTTATGCATATTAGTGGTTTTCTGGAGTTGCACATTCATTGTAGCAGATTGATGTTTTTAATCATAAGTCATAAAATACACAAAGAGTCGTTCTGGGTATTGTCTCGTTGGTTTTCTCTGTTGGAAGCGACCCTTCATGAATATTTGCAGATTTTAATATGAAGCGTATGATTTTATAAAGCAAATCCGTCATTCCTTGTAGGGCGCACTTTCTGGAGTGCCTCGGGATCCGTGTCATTAATTAATAACCATTTTTAGATGCCATTTCTTATTACTAAGTTAGGCGCCATCATTTTGAGGGTCTATTGCATTAGATTTGAGATCATTTGGGTGAGAAATGAGAGAGATATGAGCATATGAGTGAATTCCTAGGTTGCTGGTTTTTAATTTAAAAGTGCAGATTTGTGGAAAAACAGAATTATTATTTGATCATTGAGAGATTTATTGAACCGGCATCTCTAATCAAGCCACAGAGAGTTCTTATATGATGTAATGCTAATCTTTCAAATTCCTATGCTCTTGACAGGCGAAGGATCTTCATGTTTGTAAACTGACAGTAGTACTGGCAGTAATTCTCAAGCTTGTTCAATTTTGATTTGTAATGCTCAATTCTACTTTCAGTATTTGCTATTGTATTTAATCTATCTCCACCCTATGGTAGCTACTTTCCCACCTCGGGTCAGAAAGCACATTCTGGGTGTTGAGTACTTTCAGCATTTCAGTTATTTCTTTCAAGCATTGTAATTTGTAATACTTCGCCATATGATCGCCTCAACTCCATCCTGGATTGGGTAGCACAAACTTGGTGTCGAGTTCCTTTTCAGTACTTAGTGTAGAAGATCCTCTGACCATATGCTCGCCATCATCGGCGCCATTCTTGGTTAGAGTTCTTGCATAAGCATTTTGATTTAGATCCTCTGACCAATGCTCACACCTTGCCCACATCGGGATCCTGGTGTACATTCTGGTTAGAGTTGCTTCAGCAATGTTTTGGTTTAGCTGCTAATCTTAACGGGTGCATTGATTTGTAATTTGTAAATTGGAAAAACGAAAAAAAATTGGCTCGGAATATTTCAGCTATGTACAACACTTAGCACGTCTGTGCGGACAGGAAATTCAGCGGTGGACCTTCCAGTAGAGCTTCCAAGAGAATTAGTTAGTGGGCTATAGGATTTGAAGAAAACAGTTCAGGAGGCAGACAAATGGGTTGGCAGTGTCCGTATTGAGGCCGAAAAATTCATTGAGGATCTTGTCTCTTCTTTTCAGCCTCCAACATCCTTGCACGTATGGAGAACATGTAGCGCTCGGAAAATTAAGAGTGTTTTCAATCCATTTAAATCAGCATTAAAGAGAAATTAAGAGTATTAAATTTATTCAAACTATTATAAAAAGGTTTCCAAGAAGTCAACATTGTTCATAACACTTCCAAATGATATTAATAAAAGTATTTAAATTGCATTGCATATATATATATAACAAATACATCAATGTAATGTATCAAGATTATTCAAAACATAAGTATTTCAAATGACTTTCTCATATACATATACTCAACCTTACTTGGAAGAATCAACAAATCTAATAGAAACATCTTTTCTATGTTAAGTTATAAAAACTTTACTCCTCAAATCAACGTTACATTAGATACTTTCAAATCATACTTCTATTTCAAAGTTACAACAGAGAATGTCAATTACATATACATTTAAAATGGGCTTCACAAGCCAATGCTGAATAATACACAAGTACATTAATAGCAAATTAAACTTGGAACCACCAACCGCCGTGACACCTTCGGCCTTCTTGCGAGCTGGGGCCAAGAATGTGATTCAGGCGCCTTTTCCGCCCAACCACGAAGTCCATGACTTCCCCGGGTCCCTTCCTAACTCGAAGGAATCCCTGGCCCTGCATAAAGGAGCCTAGCAACCCGAAACAGTAAAACAGGAGGGAACTCTCGATGCGTGCCTGATGCCTATATGCATTTCTAACATGAGAAATAGACACATTTCTTGCAACAGGAGGTGGCAGAGACTATATAAATTTCTAGGCTTTTAAAATAAACCCATCTATTTCAATGGTACAAGTGCTTGGCCAAGCAAAATAATACAAGTAAATGGTAGTTTAGAAAAGGTAATACTACCGTCTCTGTTTGCCCACCTTCGACACCCTGTCCCGGAAGTTACCATAGTGAAGTATGAAACAATACCCAAGCAGAAAGTTATGCATTTTAGTACATGTTTCAATCATTCAATTAATTCTAAAAGGATTTCCAATGTGAATTTTAGAACATCTTTTGTAAATTCAGTTGTAAGATCTCGTTTATTCTGTGGTAAACAACCCTTTTCTGATTTAGATAAAGCTCTGTTTTTAAAGAACATACATGTCTTAATACTTTTCAGTGCACTAATAGAAAGAAGGAACAGTGTTTCCTGTTTTCAGTATGCATTTCTATTCTTTCCGAGCTCAGGCTGACTGACAGTTTAATTCCCAATTTCAATACAGGTTACAGAGTAATAATAATATACTGAAACAGTGCAATTTATTCAGAAATTCTGAGGTTTGAAAGATAATCTTTCATTCAAATTTTGATGTTGTATTCCTTTACTCAGGATTGTTCTGCTGTAAGTAAGTATATGTTAAAGTATTCAAGATGCTTTCCAGTTTACATGGTTTCTCATAACCAATTCTGTTCTTGTTTCAGGTTTAACCATTCTGAGATATTTGTGTATAACTAACAGAGTTCATTCTAATTTCTGGAAATGATTTTCCCATCTCAACTTGTATTTTGGCACATATATGCATGGATATCTATATATATATATGTATATATATAAGTATATATATGTATGTGTGTAGAAAATCATGTACAGCTGTGTATAATTTCAAGATGCTTTCCAGTTTACATGGTTTCTCAAGACATTTCTGTTCTTGTTTCAGGTTTAACAATTCTGAGATATTTGCGTATAATTAACAGAGTTCATACTACTTTCTGGAAATGATTTTCCTGTTTTCAACTTGTATTTTGGCACATAAATAACAGAGTTCATACTATTTTCTGGAAATGGTTTTCCTATTTCAATTTGTATTTGGCACATAAATGCATGGATATCTATATATATATATATGTATATATATAAGTATATATATGTATGTGTGTAGAAAATCATGTACAGCTGTGTATAATTTGAAGAAAGAAATTCTGGTTTATAAATCTGTTCAAAGAATTCACTGGCCGTGCACACAGAACAGGGTAATTTTTACATGGTTTCCTTACTGGCATTGAGCGACTAAAGGGCTCAGGGAAGCCCTTGCCCCTCCCATGGGGAGGGGGCGGGCTGTGAGGGGCTCACGCCTCCTCCACAGGCCGCGGCCTGTGGAGGGCGCGAGCCTCCCATAGTCCACGACCTTCCCATGGGGAGGGCAAGGGAAATAATCCCTTCCTCTTTCCTCCGGTTAGCAATTTCAAAACTCAGAATAAAAAAGACATTTTGCCCAGTATAAACTGCATTCGAATTTATCTCAAAGACATTTAGATTTTATTCAGATGACAAAATTTTTATGCAGACATATATATATGCATAGATATATATATATAGGTATTATATCATTTCAATAAAATGCAGACTTGCAACAAAATGAAAACCCTAATTCTGAAGGAAGAATGTGTATTCTATAATTGCAACACAGAGAAGTAAGCTGTTACCCAGATTTCAAAACGAAATTGGAAAGATTTCTCAGTTGTTTGTACTCTAATCAGAGAATAAAACATTTCATTCCTTCCATTTCCTTACTGCAGTTTTAAATAAAATTAAAAGAAAGCATAGCAATGAAAAGAACCTGGCAAAATTTGCTTCCAGTGCAGATGCCCAACAATACCTGCTTCGCCTCTGTTCCAAAGCTCTCCGATATCCCTCAATCAAAGTCCTCTTTTCTTTCATAAAGCCCTCTTCCTCTTTTTCGAGGATCATGCATAAAATTTCCAGATGATAGATGAAATTCTCATGCAATTTCCAAGGATTGCCACATGCCCAGTGAATTGTTGGTTTTAAGACAGAATTTCCAAGCCCAATGTTCTCTCGGGCTGTTCATTCTTCATTCTTTTGGAAAATTAACCATATACCCAAAACAGAAATATATATATATATATCCCTTTTTATGCAAATCTATGATTTTATTTATGCAAAATACAATATATTTACTCTTTTATTTATTTTGTTTTATTTATAATTAAAATTTCATTTATGCAAAACAGATTTATATTTATATTTATTCTTTTATTTATTTTGTTTTTATTTTTAATTACATTTCTTTTAAAAACAGATTTATCCTTTTGTTGCTCAAATATATAATGAGGAATAATTAAAATAGAATAAGCCATATTATTTTCATCATTTCTAAGGTTAATTAAACCGTAATTTAAATTTGCTATGCAATCATTTTCACGCAATCACATTGAGAAACAAACATGACCTAATGCAGCTACATGCTTTACTTGGTGTGTGCGTAATCGAGAGCTTCTCCTCTTTTACCCTGTCGGGAAGCTAACCTTCTTTTCCTCAATCACACTCTTGGCCTTTGATCACCTTGGCCTTCGATCACCTGCCACTCAATTGCACTCAGGCGTGCAAAAACAAAAGTGTATTAGTATCCATTGTAGAAACATAAATTTAAAAATTAAATCAACATTCCTATTTTATATAATTGCACTCATAATTCTTGAAAGAAAACAATTATTTTTCTACATTCCTATACATCAAAGCATAGTATCATCATTCGTATATTAAATCCCATAAAGTCATGGTCAAACATTATCAAAATAAGTCATGGTCAAACATTATCAAAATAAGTCAAGGTCAAAATAGCATCAAAGTATGAGACGTGACAGAACATTGATCAAGCTTGGAACGAGACTCACATTTATCACGACAAGACCATTCTTCGCTTGGCAGCCCTAATGCATATGCTTGTGTAGACCTTGATCGAAGGAGTAATTCAGGAAGGAGATGGGTATGATTTTCCTGGCTGGTATTCTTCAGCATTCACTAGCCGGGGCTTCTTCGATGCGGCACAGGCAGAGTCAATTAGAGTGAGAAAGGCCATGGGGAACATTCAAGAAGGGGTCTTCAACACACTTGAGGCCTTGTTTGCAAAACGGCTAACTCTTGAGGAGGTGACATTTGATGGCTTGAAGGGTAGGTTGCACCCTTTCTTTTCTGAAGTGAGATCGTTTGTCCAAGATGATTTTGAGAACGTTTCCACTTTCTCCAGCATCATTCAGAGTACTCAGGAAGCCATTGAAGCCTGGAGAAAATCTTGTATTCAGCAGGAGCAGACAATCACCGTCGTCGAGTTTTAGCTCGACCTTGCTTTGTCCATTTCAATTCAGGAAGTTGAAGCAGTGGTGGCTAGATTTGTTGAATTTGCAGTCAGAGAGAATAGTGGGAATGCGTTCTTGGACGAGAATCTTCTGGAAGGGTAGTGGGCATTAATTGCCCATAGTGGTCAAAGGGAGGAGTTTGTCATTTTGTGCTCATTTATTACACCACTCCACCTTCTAGCGCTTTTTAGGGTAGAATCTTGACCAAGGTATATGTGGCTCAATCTAAGCCCTCCATTGTAATTTGATCTAAGCTGTCCATTGAGATTGGCCAGCTATAAAAGGGGCATCCCCCTTCATTTGTAATTCATTAGACATAGAGAGCATTAGAGAGGTAGAGCATAGAGAGACAACTTAGCAATAGCATAGATTGAAGAGGAAGGAAAGTTTTCCATTGAAAACTTTGTAAGAAGTTGTTGTGAACACTCTCATAATAAAAAGAGTTATCATTGATGGTGGTTTCATCTTTTGTTGTGAGTAGCTAGCGAGGCTTCTTTGCCCTTCTAATTCGCAATAGAATCTTAAAGTAGCTTAGAGTAAAGTAGATTTCATTTCATGCAAATAGATGATAGTTGTGGAATGCGGTGTTTGATCTAAGCAAGCTTTGTCTAATCCATACCACTAGCGAGCTTACTGATGGTGGGTTTTCCTTGTGTGGTCAACTGGAACCTTTTGAACCTAACTTCAATTATGATTCACATGTTGTCATGCATCGTTGTGATGGTGTCCTTATGTTGAGTTGTGATTGGAATAGTTTTAGCCACTCCCTTGAAGATTGCACCGACTTCGTGGAAGCTGTTCGAAGCGAGGCAAAGCGAAGTCTGGTTGAAGTTTGCTGAAGTTGATCTCCACATCCCGCACTTAGGTTAGGCTATAGAATTTCTAATCCTTGTAGCCATTCAATTCCGCACTTTTCTGGTTAGTATTAGGAAACTTGCACTTCATCGACAAATCTCTCGAGCCACGTGAAAACCCCCGCTCTTTCTCTTCAGTCTATTGTCTGCTGTCTGCTATCGAACAATTACGTAAGTCCCCCTCGTAATACCAGCAAATCACAACGAACCAACTGAATCTATTCCACTGCATAAAAGGAACCTTGGAGTTGAACGCATGAACTTTCTTGCAATCTTAGCATGCTGGATACTTTGATCAAGAGAGAATAGAGTGGCCGTTGGAAACTTTATTCTGCTATTTGGTATAGTCACAAAACACACATCAACACTACGTCCGTCTATTCCATACATTCTCTTCTTGAATTCCTGGAAGTCAACATGTCCAAGATTTGTAGCCGTGACGTTCTTCCACTTTGAGTTGATCTTTGATTCTGGTTGTAATCCTTTGCTCGCGAACTTCATCTGTGCTTTCCTCGAAGGTTCTCCTCGGGTGGTCATCAACCTGTGAGAAAAGAAAATATATTAATTTTGAAACTTTAATTTTGATTTTCTTTGAACCTTCTTCTCAAAAATTTTAACTTTCAGCCTGTTGACGGTTAGATTCTGCAAAAAATCAAGCTGAAAATAAACACTTAGTAAATCTCTCAAGAATGAATAAAGACAGAAGTAGAATAAAGAATTCCATGAAATTTTGATTCTAAATTATGGAATTATACTCTTGGATGGTAATTCTGCTTCAAACTTTGAGAATTTTGTCTTTGTCGCTGAAAAAGCAAGCTAGGCCTTTGAAAATTTTGTTCAGATTTTCACTTCTTTCTCTGTTCTTCGCCTTGAAAAATCACTTAATCTCTAATATTCTCCCCTCAAAAAAAATTCTATCTCTTGTGATTTTGAGAGTGTTTAATTTTCCTCTCAATCGAACTTGGGAAGAATGAGTTGAAAATGACTTGCTGAAACTCCTTATAAGGTTGAGAAGTTCGATTTATTTTAGAAATTTCATCTTTTTTCTCTTGAGTTCATCGAACTTGGTCCTGTTCTCTCTCATTCGCCAAGGCAAGTTTCTAATTTCCTCAAAAATCTTCAAGGCAAGCTTCTAAATTTTATCCAAGCGCCATCTTTAGCCAAAATCTTTAGAATTTTTCTTTGGAGTTTGAATTTTTCAAGTGTTGAGATATGTGTTGGAAAATAATAAAAAAAATTTATGTGTGGATTTTTGATTTTCCAACCTTTTAATTTCTCTTAAACTTTTAAAATCATTTAATTATGGCGAATTTTAATTTACCCATGGCTAATTATTTTTTTTTTTTGATGTCATTCTAATTTCCTTCCTTTAGCTAGGGCGAACTTCATACTTGATGCCATGTTTCATCTTGAGGGCGGACTTCTAAGTGTCTTGGACGTTGCTTTTTCTTTCCTAAGTCAGACTTTGTAAATGTTTGGACATGTTACTTGGCCGCAAACAATTGGTCTTGGATTAAGATGTGAGTATGTAGAGGCCTTAAGATTTAATCTCAACCCTTCCCCGTCTCCCCGCTGATGAAAGTTGCACATGGGTTAGGATTGATAGGTGCGAGGGGAAGAAGACATGTGGATTTTGGTTGCAGCGACAAAGGAATGGTGGAGCCCGTAGATCACCTGCAAGTGATTCCAGGTGGCTTACTGTCATTTGATAAGTATTGTGGCTGCATATAGTCAAGATTTTCAAATCAAGATGACTAAATTTGGATCGTCCATCAGTTAACACGCCGCCCGTGTGATCAATGGTTGGCATTCAAAACTCAATTTGAGGGCAAGTGAGCCATTCTGGTTCGTGCGAGCGAGCCTTAATAACGGAAAGGACGTTGGGCTACTGAAGTAGGAGGTTGCATAGTTATTAAAACCTGTCTTGAAAGCATAATTGAGCATTGTGAAGGATATTCTACACACTTGGAGAGCTCGTGCTGCTGTTTTAGGCTTGTCTGACGTTGAGGCTAGGGTTATCAACTTGCGAAAGAACCAGTAAGTAAATTACTGCCTTCCCATAAAAATTATTGATCAATTGTGGTTTCCCAAACCTTTGAGTCAATAAGGGTTTTTTCTTGGTTCTGCATTTTAAGGTTTGACATTCATAAAAAAAGAATTGGTTGGTCCTACATTGTTGTAATTTGTGTCAAACCCTTATCTGAGCCATAAGTCTTGTTCCAAGAAACCAAAAACCCTGCTTTGTAATACCTTTTGTGTCATGGCTCCCAAAGCACAATCAAGAGCATCTTTGTCTAAAGGGGAAACTTTTACTCCCAAAAGGCCTTTGAGTAATGACCTTACTAACCAGTTGCCACCCTTGACTAGTGAAAAACCTAAGGGTCAATTGCTTTTCTGAGGTCCGCAAGTAGTTGAGGGTTTGATTGACAAAAAAGTTCTATTAAGGATGCCAATTTGCCTTATACTGGGTGGGAATTGTTCTTTGGTTGGTTCAAAAATAGAAACATGGGTATTCCAATGGGTAATCCCTGGAATTGTGACTTAGGGAAGTTGATTGTACCCAATGTCTACATGGATGTTGACTTGCTTAAAGTAGTAGCCAGCAATTATGATCCAGTTACAAGGGCTATAAGAACGTATGATGGCAAGGAGATGATCAAAATTACCAAGGATGAATTTGCTCATGTTTTCAAACTCACCAGGTGGAGTGATGAAATGCCTAAAATTAATGAAAACACTCTTAAGGAGGAATATGATAAGACTAAGATTGCATTCAGAGTCCACATCCTTCCAAGATATCTAGCAGAGATTGGAGGCCGAAGGATTACAATAGGGCAATATGATAAGGAGCCTTTCTCTGTTAGTTATTTTGTTTCCTACTTCCAAAAAACCTTTTACCCCATTTGCAAGATAATTGGTTATGATCTTCTCACGAGAATTCCTATGGCATGGATGTATATGGCAATCCATATTCAACACCCCCAATATTGCACAGTATATGACTATTTGGGGTTTCTTGCAGAAAGAATTTATGAGGGTTTGATAAGGTTGAAGAAAGGCGAAGATGGAGTAAGGTTTAGCTGGTACTCATTGCTAATGCATATGTTTCTGTTCAAAGGTGCACCTTACTTTGGGCAGAATATGACTTTGGATAGGAAAGAGGGTAACTTGGATTTTCTTGTGCAGTGTTGGACTACTGTCTTGGATAAGGATGATAGGACATATGACTGTGACATTTCAAAACTTGTTTGCTTCAGAATTCAAGAGAGCCCTGGTTGTGAATATACCTAGAATTCCCATAGCCCTGCATGACTTCTTGAGACCTAAGGAAAGAAGGGTTGAGCTGGGAGTTGATCACAATTGGGGAGATGCTATCCCATATCCTGATTACATTTTTTTAAGAGTGTATGGTTCCACGGTTGCACCTCACCTGCTACCAAAATATTTCTAGAGAGAATTGGTTTCCTTGAGGTAATATGGCAATTGGGAAGTGTGGAAAATAAACATCTATTGAATCAAGGAAAGGAATGTCGGTGCATTGTACACTAAACTGTGGGTCCTGTTGATGGATGTTTTATGACCGCACCAACAGAATAAAGTTTCCCAACGGTTACTCTATCCTCTCTTGATCAAAATCTCCTGCATGCTAAGATTGCAAGAAAGATCATGCATTCAAATCCAAGGTTCCTTTATGCAATGGACGTAGTCTCGGTTGGCTTGATGTGATTTGCTGGTATCTCAAGGGGGACTTACGTAATTGTTCAACCAGAGATCAAAGAGAAAGGGGTTTTCACAAGATTCAAAAGATTTGTCAATGAAGCTCGAATTTCCTAAACTAACCATAAAGTACTGAATTTGAATGGCTACAGGGATTAGAAATGCTATGATCTAGCCTAGGCGCGGGACGTGGAGATCAACTCTTGCAAACTTCAACCAAGCTCTGCTTCGCCTCACCTTGGACAACTTCCACAGAACCGGTGCAATCTTCAAAGGAGTAACTAGAGGTATTCAGATTACGATTCAACATGAAGACACCATCACAATGACGCATACCAACACGTAAATCATAATCGAAGTTAGGTCCACCATATTCCAGTTGACCACGCAAGGCGTACTCACCATCAATGAGCCCACTAGTGGTACGGATTAGCGAAGCTTGCTTAATTCAACCACCACATTCCACAACTATCCACGTGCATGAATTAAAATCTACTTTACTCTATTTAAGCTTTACTTTAAGATCCTAAGTGAATTGTAAGGACGAAGAAGTCTCGCTAGCTACCCACAACAAAAGATGAAACCACAAGCAATGATAACTCTTTTTATTATAGGAGTGTTCACAACAACTTCTTGCAAAGCATTCAATTTGAAAACTTTCCTTCCTCTTCAATCTGTGTTATGCTATCAATCTATCAATCTATGCTATGCTATCTCCTATGCTCTATCTCCTGTGTTCCTATCTTCTAATCCTTTACAAATGAGGGGGGATGCCCCTTTTATAGATGGCCAAATCCAATGGACGGCTCAGATTGAATTACAATGAAGGGCTCAGATTGAGCCACATATGCCCTGATCAAGATTCTTCCCTAAAAACCGCCACAAAGAGGAGTGGGGTAATAAATGAGCAAAAGATTATCCACTCTCTCCTGAAGTCAACTATGAGCATTTAAGGCCCACTATCATCTAGAAGATTCTCGTCCAGAAATACGTTCCCACTGTTCTTTGCCTTGATTGCAAACTCAATCAGTCTAATCATCATAGCTTATACTTCTTGAACTGATATGGCAGGCACGTTCTCAATCTAAGACTCCAAGACTGCAACTTCTTTCTCCTATTTGATGATGATTTTCCTCCTAGCTGTCATTGCATCTTGGGTTGTGCGAAGTATGCTGGAGAACATTCTCTGAATCACTGCTGGAGAAGTATTTCACACGTAAGAAGAATTACTCTACTTTATCCTTGAATCCATCCTGTTGTCATTCTTTAACTTTGAAGTGCCTGAAGATGATCTCTAATGCCTGGGCTTTCATTATTTCTTCCGTCCTGATCTTGAAGGACTTTCTTGTCTTGGCCTCGACCATTTCTTCCTTGCCACCTGTCTCCCCGAGTTGGGTGCATATTAGGTCTTTGTGGAGAAATTCCAACACTTAGCACTTTCTTCCAACAACTCCCATCATGGTTTGGGCGCAAATGTGACATCATGGAGGAGTTTGAAACATGTAACTTTATCCCCTTCCAAGGTTGTAATGTTGTCCTGGAGTACCTGCTCCATCACCCCAAGTCATCATGCTTTGGCCTTGGTGTTCACCCTGCAAAACAAACAAAAAGAAGAGCATCAAAATAGTTAAAAGTATAAATCCACTTCACTTACCTAACTGCCATGTTTTGATTTCCGAGGTCTGATTGATCTCTGGATTTGATAAAATTCATCATTTTTCTCTAGGAAACCTTGCTTTCTTCATAACTTTTCATCATGGGTGCATTTAACATCTATGTGCCAGTGTCTGTGTTTGGAGTATCTCCACCAATGCCTTAGAAATATTTAAGCATCCTGTTCATCTTGGGCGTATATGACCCCTTGTGTTTTATGCTTCATCTTTTATGCCTTGGAGACTTTCATGTAACTTCATTCATCTTGTGCCGTGTTCCTTAGGTGATTTGAGACCTGTTGATGTGATTTTTGTGACCACACCAATCAGCAGAACAAAGTAATCCGAAGGCTACTCCATTCTCTCTCAAAGTATTTCGTGCGCTAAGATTGCTAGAAAGATCGCACGTTCAACTCCAAGGTTCCGAAATGCTTTGGAATACCCTTAGTAGGTTCGTTGTGATATGCTGTTTTTACGAGGGGACTTACACAATTGTTCTTAAGGTTTGCAGATGACAACCGACTAATGATTGGAAAGGGATTCTATGCGAATGATTTAGCGTTGAGGTATGAATTTTCCTAAAAATAACCAGAAATAAACTGAATTGAATGGTTGCAGGGATTAAAGAATCTATGTTCTATCTAAAGGCGGGATGTGGGATCAATTTCGGCAAGCTTCAACCAAACTCTGCTCAACCTCACGTCGGACAACTTACACAAAGTTGGTGCAATCTTCAAGGGGATGGCAAGAAATGTTCAAGTTACAATCCGACATCAAGATACCGTCAAGACGGCGCATACCAAGATATGAATTACAACTGAAGTTAGGCTTAAAAAATGCTCCAATTGACCACACAAGGCAAACTTGCCGTCGACAAGCCGCTAGTGGTATGGACTAAAATGAAGTTGTCTCGATCAATAACACAAATCCACAGCTAAAATCTACTTGCATGAAATGAAAATTACACTACTTTAAGCTACTTTACGCTACTTGAAGTAGAAGGGATGAAGAAACCTCGCTAACTATCCATAACAAAGACGAATTTCACCATCAATGAAAGATCTTTTATTATGAAAGTCTTACACAACAATCTCTTACAAAAGTTTTCAAAGGAAAACTTTCCTTCTCCACACTATGCTAAACTATCAAACTATCTCCCTCTTCTAACAAAATGTCTACTCTCTGATGTCTCCTCTAATCTAATTCTAATGAATACAAATGAGGGGGACTCCCCCTTTTATAGATGGCCCAGTCCAATGGATGGCTCGGATTACAATCAAATAAATGGCTCAGATTGAGCCACCTTAGCCCTAACCCTAAAAACTGCCAGAGTAGGGAGTGGTACAATAAATGAATCAAAGATTCCCACTCACTCCCAAAATAGTAAAGGCAATTAATGCCCACAATCAATCCTCTAGAAGGTCATCATCCAGAAGTGCATTACCGTTCTCCTTCTCCCTGGCTGCAAACTCAATGAACCTAGCAAGCATAGCCTTGACCTCCTGAACTGAGATAGGCGGAATATGATCCAATTGAAACTCCAATACTGTAACCGCCTGTCCGTGCCTCGTGCAAGATTTTCTCCAAGCAACTAGGGCATCCTACATATTCTGAATCAGGCTGGAGAAAGTAGAAATGTTCTCAAAGTCATCCTGCACGAAAGTCTTCACCTCTGAAAAGAAAGGCAACAGCCTACTCCTCAATCCATCAGTAGTCATCTCATCGGGATTCAGCCGTCTAGCAAAGATTGCCTCCAAGGTATTCAGGACTCCATCAACAATATTCATCATAGCCTTCCTGACTTTGGCTGAATCCGCTTGTGCTGCATCAAAGAACCCACGCCCTGTGACTACTGAAGAGTACCATCCAACAAAATTGTACCTATCACCCCCCTGAATGACTCCTCCATCAATCAACATCTGCAAAGGAGTATGCATCAATGCCTCTAGACGCTGAATAACTTTGCTCTGATAAACAGAAGCATCACCCCAGGCCTGATCAATTGCCTCCATTCGTGCCATAATGCCAGAAGCTTGCTAGTAAGCATGAGCAAGATCTTCCATGAACTTCTCTGTCTTGGCACGAACACCTGCAACCCATTTGTCTGCCTCTTGTGCCATCTTCCTCAAATCCTCCAAGCCGCTAACTGAGTCTCTGGATAACTCGGCTGGAAGCTCAAGTGCTGGATTCTCTTTCCCACAAGGACGAGATAAATGTTGCATGTATCCTATCAACATCTTATGCTCTTGCTTCAATTTCTTATACTTTCCTTCAGTCCTGAACAATCTATCCTTAAGCGCCTGATAGGAGTTATCACACTCCTCAACAATCTGTGCACCTGTGGGACGTCCTAACTCCATAGTTGTGATCACATAATTTTCCAGCACTGCTTCATCCCGATCACAATCAACTCGTGGCACCGCAACATGAAGGGTGCGAGAACCACCCTCATTAGTTGAAATCTTCGAAAATTTTTGTGCTCTCTTCTTTGGTGGAGGCGCGCTGATCCTATTCAAAAACTCTTCCATCTCTACTGCCGGAACAACTTCTTCATTGGGGCCCCTTCTCATTCTATCTCTGAGCCAATCAGGTACAACCTGCTGAATAACAAATGGCTGCTCCTCTCTTGCCTCTACTTCACGAACTTGTTCAACTTCGATATCATTCTGGCGAGGCTCATCGGCCTCTAATGGCTGAGTATCTCCTGAAACTGGATCATCCTCTAAAGCCGTCTCTAACTCACACTGGAAGCAAGTGTCAGTAGCAGTCTCCTCATCTTCCTCTAGTTGATCATCTCTAGTAGGTGCATTAACACTCTGGCCAACTGATTCTCTCCTTGGTGGCTGATTTTCCTCAGGTAACTCCTGCTCTTGATTCATTGCAATTCTCTGATCAACAAAAAGCGAAAGCTCCTGTATGTTTGGAGAACGTGTCTTCAATGGTGTGGGTGACTCAATCACAACTCTCGGAGGCTCCGGTCGAACTGGCTCCTTCCTTCGAGATTCTGGACCTCAAGTAATCTGTTTCTTCCTGCTGGTAGTGGGTGTCTTGTGATCTCCCATCAAGTTGTAGGTCAAGGAAATTGGCCTACTCTTCAGTTTGCTCACATGCCTATCAACCCATGCTCTGGTGAAAGTCATGACTGGAATGCAAAGCGTGTCCAAATCAGCTATCTCAGGCTCTGACCAATCTGGGAGTGGAAGTGGAGTATCCCTCATTGCCTCATAATCTAGATGGAGAACGTTCATGTCCTCATCCACCTGGTCTGGTACCAGAATGACTTCACACTCCCTGATCATACTCAATGGCAACCTCGAGAACATTCTCTTCCTGACTTCAGCCTCATTTGATGTACCAGCCCAGTAATCCTCAATGTTCGCCTTATGCTTAAACTCTTATGACAGTATCCATCTGATATTGCTATGTGGATCATAATGCTGTCTGCTGGTGTGATAGGAAAAATGAAAGAACTGAAGCTCATTTTCAGCTTCTCTAGCTGCCTGAAGTGAAGGACACACTTCATCTGAATTACCCATGACAATTGGGAAGTCAACTCCTCCCTTCTTCTTTCTCTTCTGAATCCTATCGTAGGCAACCAGTTGCCTAGATATCTCTAACATCAAAATTCTATTGGTTGGGTACTTAGGCAGCCTATATGGATATGAAAAAAAACCTTGCAGCCTGATGGAAGAAAACTTCGGAAACTGAATAAACCAGCGCCCATACCTTTCTATTAATTCCTGAGCTTCCCTCGAGATCCGATGATGAGTTTTCTCTTGAAGTGATCTCGTTATGTGCATGGTGAAGGCATCATTGACACGCTTGTAATGGGTAGTGCTTGTCAGGTGCAACTGTGGACAAGCCTCATGGATTTTGAATTGATGAGAACCACAACCAACAGGCTCCTTATATGAAATCCCTCTATACTTTGTCATACGAGCCAGCATGTAAATAAGGTAGGAGCCCATATAGAATGTCTTCGTCCTTCTCAGACTCAGGAGTTGCTCGTGCAAATTGTCACTAATCATCGTAGCCCAGTTGATGTGCTCTTTTCCTTCTAGCATGAGGTTGATGTAATAAAACATCCATGGCTCAAAAATAAATGCTTGAGGGTAGTCCAACTCTACTCAGCATCATGATCAAGTCGCAATACTCTTGCTGCAAATCATCTGATATAATCTGCTTCGACAACTTTGTACGAGAGGGCTTGGGCTTGTTCATCCAGTGAGTGTTGATCACTTCTGCACATCTTTCAAATGTAGAAGCATACATTCGTTCAACTCGCTCCCTTGTTTTGTAGATCATCCTCTCGTGCGTTGGAATTCCGAAAGCTTCACCGATAGTTGCAGGAGTGAGGTTGGCGAATACTTGGCCATCTAGTGAGACAATTGACCTATGATTAGCCTCATAGTAATTAGCACACTCCATCATCAACGCCAAGCACCAAATAGCTGGTGAGAGACCAGTAGCTGCATACAAGCCACTTTGAACAATATTGTGCGAAGTGATTGGAGGACGGTGACTGCCAACTCCCATAATCCGATTTTTGAAAGTCTCCATGTTGAAAGAGCCCAAATTGGTGTCAGCCAGCTTGCCCAACTTCGAAGTGAACTTAGACTCTGGCAGGAAAGGCTTGCTCAGCTTCTTGATAACAGCCTGCCTGGATGCACCATTGCTATCTCTGCCAGTTGCTCTTACTTCAGCCATCCCTGCAAAACAATAAACAACCATCAGCAATTAACTTAGAAAAATAATAAAATAACATGTAGAGGGCTGCCAGTTGACTTTTAAAATTTGAGAAGTTGTAACATTCTATTCGTCTGCAAACCTCAACTTCTCCTTCACAATTTCGAACTTTCAATCACTTAGAAATTTTATGCAAGCTTTAGCAACTTCAACTCTTGAGAAAATTTTCTAAGTTGGTTGCAACAACTTCACACTTGAGAAAATCTTCCAACTTCAACACTTCAAAAATACTTAGCAAATTTCGCACTTCAGCAACCTTCTTCTACTTCAAGTCGTACTTCTTCTACAACTCAACTCAATCACTCACTTGCACTGCAAATTCAATCTCAGAGCTAAAATCGAACTTCTTCAACTGGTGAAGAAGAATGAATAAACTCTCAATTCTTATAGCCAAATCGAATTCTAGAAGGAGGCCAATTTTAGCCAGTTCATTAAGTCTCCACTACCTCACAGTAGGAATTCAAATTTCCCTCCTCTGGCAATTTCAACACTTGTCACCTGACATCCAGAATCTTGACCTTCTAGAATTTCAAAAATTTATCTTGATTGGCGTACTTAGCATTTTTTTTATTCACTTAGAAAATATTCACTTCAAATTCACTCTTTATGAAATTTAATTCACTAGCTGAAGCTTTGTCATTTAATTTTTTTAATCACCTCTAACTCTGGAAGATTCATCTCACGAAGAACTTGATCAAATTCATCTAGGCAATTCATTTCAATTTCATCATCTGAAGCACTTTATTTTCAAAAGCACATTTTATTCACTTTGCCTTAGAAGAATTTAAATTTCCCTTAGGAAAATTCCATAATTCAAGTGCCGATCAAATTCTCCATCTCGAAAGCCTTGGCGAAGTGCAGAAGACACTAAAATCCATTCCTTGTCGAAGATCTTCAATACCCAGAAGAAAATTTTCTTTAGAGCGTGTTGAATTCATGGGTATACAACGAAGGGCTACATTTAATTTTTTTAATTTTAAACCTTAGGAAAATACATTTCCGACAAATTTAATCCAGTTCTTCATCCCTGTGAGTATTTTCTTGCTCAGACTTGAAAATTCTTAATCAACCTTGTGAAGCTGGCACTTCTGACTTCTCCACTAGCAATTTCACTCATGCTTCAGGAAAATTTCATCACCTCCATCAAACTTAGGCGTATTTTCCTAGAGGGTGAAATATTGTGCCTTAGAAATTTTTTAAATTAAAATCAATCATTTTGCCTGTGAAGAAATTTTTATCAAATCACTTAGATAATTGTCTCCAATGCCTTGGGCACATTTTACATTTCATGAGGGATATTTTTTTGATTTCAGTGCCACCCATATTTATCACCCTCATTTTGGCATATCTAGCACATTGAGAAGGATTAAGTCTAAGCACCTTGAAATATTCTAAACCTTATGCACCTTGGGCGCATTTTCTACCTTGAGGAGGATATTCTTTTTTCAACTCCTAGCATATTCACTCTTTATTCACCCTACCTTGGGCGCACTCCACATGTTGAAGAGGATTTCACCATGCCAAGGTAACTTTTTCATCAACTTCACCTTGTTCAACATTAACTCTTTGGCAATTACCCTTATTTTCACCTTCACTTAGGCGTATTCTATGCATGGAGGAGGATAAAGCTTTCCACGCCTTGACTCCTTTGACCTATTTCTAAGCTTGGCGCATTTCACATGTTCAAGAGGATGGGCGCATTTTGCATGTAGTGGAGGATGAAACATTTTGACTCTTTGACCTTGCCTCTAGCATGGCGCATTTGAGGGGGTGAGAGGGATGGGTGCATATCACCTATGGAGGTGGATCAATTACCAATGCCTTAGAAATTTTTTCAACAACTAGCTTGAAGTGGGCGCATTTCACATATGGTGAGGGATGAAGCTTAACACTAAGAAACTTTTTGCATGCTTGACTTGAAGTGGGCGCATTTGGCCTAGGGAGTAGGATGAAACTTTATGCCTTAGAATTTTTCTTGACTTCTATTACCTTGAGGGCGCATATGGAGGGTCAAGGTGGATGAACTCAATACTTAGAAATTTTTTTCATCTCATGCTTGTGAGGGTGCATTTAGCCAATGGAGGTGGATAAAGCTTTATGTCTTAGAATATTTCAATCATCTTGAAGGCAAGCTGGGCGCATTTGACATAGGCAAGAGGACAAAGTTCCAGACTTAGGCGTTTTTCCTTCCCTCTGCCGGCTTCTCCATGTCCTGCTATTTATTGTAAGTCCTTCAATTTCCACACTTCTGAAGCTCGGATCAATTTAAAATTTTGAACACAGGACCTGTTGTGACCTTTTTCACACATCGCCCCATTGCAAATGGGGACCCCCTAATTTTGGCTTTGCTTTTGGGTCGTTTTGTTGTTGTCTCTCTTTTCTACTGTCTGTCTTTCGGGATGTGCCCGCCGTTGAACCTTAACGTGAAATTTTGGCCGGTTGATTAGGGTTTTGTTTTGCCACGAAATTCGGTTTAAATCCGATGAAGTAATCAATTGAAATGGGATTTAATATTGCTCAATACGCTTCGCGAGTTTCCACTAAAATTTCATCAGATTCTGGCAACTTACTATTTTTAGTAAGTGTGCAATTCCGGGTGTTCCGTCAGCATTCTTGAAATTCCAACAGTCACACTGCATCCAGAACGTGTCAAGCTACTCGTCTGAAAATTTTGAGCTGAAACAGACAACTTACTATTTTTAGCAGCTCAGCTTCCGGAGCCAATTTCAGGGTCTATATGCAGAGTTTTTCAATGAATGTCTGGAGATTCCTTCTGGGTTTTCGGAGACCTT